>LBNU01008873.1:30410-42040 GCA_014162995.1 Artemisia annua
TTTTTACTATGTACGTTAAATATAAATAAGAACTCATGTTATACTATTTAAAAGTTTAATCTATACGTACACGGGTTTGAATATTAAATACAGTTAAATTAATATTAGTGGTAATACAAATATCAAATGGTAAGTACGAGTTGCTGTGATATGAAAATAAATATACGCGATTGTACTTATAACGACTCGTGTAATTATTATTTAAAGTTTATATACGGATATCCGGAAAAATATTTTTAAAAAACTTCATCAACGCTCATTATGTGCTACTAAACTCGCACATTTTGTACAACATGATATCAATAGTTGAAGTTAAATAACAACATCAACCTCAACATTAACATCTATGTCGGCTAAACAAAGTTAAATCTTTCATCCAATAAAATTTTTACAAAGTATTAATTGATATTAATACATAATGAAAAACTCATGCATACTTATTAGTTGTACTTATATCATAATTTTCACGGGTAAATTCTTATATATCCATATAGTAAACAAAAATTTTAAAATAAATTTTATTTATGTGTAAACTCATGTGATCAAAGAACCTTTGGCCCAATAACATTATAAGGAGACACGCTCAAGAATCCAATACAAGGTCGATGCCACGGTTATATTTACAATTTCTGCTAACTATTTTTCTTACTTTCGCACATGTTGATGCTCTAACTTTTTAGAATATACATAAGATTGTCTGTTTTTAAACGATAATATTATATAATTGAATATTTTTGGAAAAACCCGTGCGTGCACGGGTATTATAACTAGTATAATACTTAGCTATTTCTTTTTCTCCTATAAAATCAAAAGCTTATGAATAATTAGTTATCATTGCCAATGTCTAATAGTCTCCATTCTCCACGATTACGATTATCAGGCTCATGTGTGATGGTACATGGATCACTTATCCGATACATGTCAAAAATACGTTTTTGAACTTTTTCAAAGAGAAGTTCGATCTTCACGATTCTTTAACTGATTTTCCTTTCATTACATTTCCTTCTAACCTTAATTCCTCGGATCACAATATTATGGAAAAGGACGTTTCTTTGGAAGAAATCAAATCTGCTGTTTGGAATTGTGGAAACGATAAAGCACCTGGACCTGATGGCTTTACATTTGGTTTCATTAAACGTTATTGGGAGATTTTAAAGCATGACATTATGGAGTTTGTGACCAATTTTCTTGAAACGAAGAAGATGCCGTTGGGCTCTAATTCTTCCTTCATCACTCTCATCCCAAAGGTTAGCAACCCTATTCACGTCAAAGATTATCGCCCCATTTCTCTTATCAACATTCATTATAAGATCATCGCCAAAATCTTAGCCAACCGTCTGGCCAAAGTGGTGGACAAAATTGTTAGTCAGGAGCAATCTGCTTTTATTTCGGGTAGACAAATTCTTGATGGTCCTCTTATGCTTAGCGAGATGATCGATTGGTACAAAAACGGAAAAAAATGCTCTTTTTTAAAGTTGATTTTGAAAAGGCTTTCGATTCCGTCAGTTGGAAATATCTTGATTTCGTTCTTCACAAACTTGGTTTTGGTCTCACTTGGAGGTCTTGAATTAAAGCATGTTTGGAATCTTCCAGGACTTCTATCTTGGTTAATGGAAGCCCTACTTATGAATTTTCGGTCAAGCGCGGATTAAGGCAAGGAGACCCGATATCTCCCTTGTTATTCATCATTGTTATGGAAGGGCTTCATGTGTCTCTTATGGAAGCATCCCATTCTGGTTTGATTCATGGTATCAAAATTGGCTCTTCAGATATTACATTATCCCATATTTTTTATGCTGACGACGTTGTAATCACTACGGAATGGAACTCTCTCGATATGGAGAATATTATTCGTATTCTTCATGTGTTTTATCTTGCTTTGGGTTTTAAAATCAACATCCATAAATCGAATATTTATGGTGTTGGTGTTTCTAATAATGAGGTTCATTCTATGGCAAACAACACTGGATGCTCTCCGGGCTCCTTCCCTTTTGTTTACCTTGGATTACCTATTGGAGCTAACATGAATCTCTCGGTTAACTAGAAGATCCTTCTTCATCGATTTGATGTTAGATTATCGAAATGGAAAGCCAACCTTCTTTCTATTGGAGGGCGTCTCACTTTAATAAAATCAGTTCTTGGAAGCCTTGGGATTTTCTACCTTTCTATTTTCAAGGAGCCGAATTCCGTCTTGAAGCTGCTTGAAAAAAAAAAGCGTGCCTCTTTCTTTTGGGGAGGCACTCATGACTCCCGCAAATTAGCTTGGGTTAAATGGCTTATTGTTCTAGCTTCTCGTGACAAAGGAGGGCTTGGCATTGGAAGTTTGAAATCGTTTAATTTAGCCCTTCTTCAAAAATGGTGCTGGAGGATGATTTCTAATGCAAATGCTCTATGGGTTAAAGTTGTTAAAGCTCTTCATGGTCCAGAAGGTGGTTTTGGTTTATTTGACTCTTCTTCGAATGGTATTTGGTCCAAGATTGTAGGATCATCTAATTATCTTCATTCGAATGCGATTCTTCCTGGTGATTCAATTAGGTTTCGGGTAGGTTGTGGTTCTTTGATTCGATTTTGGAAAGATATTTGGACCGGTAATTCTCCTTTATACCTTCGTTATAACAGACTTTTTTGGCTTGAACGAGATAAGGACTGCCTCATATCGGATCGTTTGATAGACAATCAGTGGACGTGGAATTGGTCTCGCTCCTTTATGGGAGCTCGTAACTCTGCTTATATTTCTGATATTATCAATGAAATTGGTCCCATTGATTTATCTTCGGATCGAGATGTTTGCTATTGGTCTTTAGCAAATGATGGTTCATTTTCTGTTAGTTCTACTCGGCATCATATTGACTCTCATCTCCTTCCTGCTTTGGACAATGCGACACAGTGGGACAAATCCATTCCTTGTAAGGTTAATATTTTTATGTGGTGCTTCATGCTTAATCGTCTCCCTCATCGGCTTAATCTTTCCTCTCGCGGGATTGATATTCCTTCTATTGGATGTCCTTCATGTAATGCTAATGTGGAGTCTTCAAATCACATCTTTTTCGGCTGTGATATTGCTAAAGACGTTTGGAACTTAGTTCATAATTGGTGTGACGTTTCTTTCCCTTTCTATGCTTCATTTGATCAATGGAAGGCATGGTTTGATTCTTGGCATGCGTCTAAAGAGAGGAAGAGACGTTTATATGTTATTTTTGTGGCTTCTTTGTGGTGGCTCTGGAGGTTCCGTAATAGCATCGTTTTTGGTCAAGATCCTATTAAGAGAAATGTCATTTACGATAACATTCGGTCTTTTACCTTCTCTTGGCTTCATCATAGAGGGCGTATGTCTTGCAGTTGGATCGATTGGCTCAATTCCCCCTTAATGGTTTCGAGTAATGCTTTAAGTTGATGCTATTTGCTTCTTTTGGTGGATGCTACGCGTCTTTTTTTTTTTATGCCAAATCCCATTTGTTGGTTTGGCTCTATGTTTTGTTAGTTTTTTGTTTAGTCTGTTGCTTGTAATTATAGACTCGTTTTGGTTTCTTGGGCTTCTAGTTTCTCGCTAGAAGTCTTTTTTATATATTATTAGCCGTTCAAAAAAAATCAGAGATGGTCCTCATTTCCAACATTGTCGTCATTGCAGACTCAACCGTGGATGAGCTGATGATGTACTAAATGAATCTGACGTCCATCGCTCGGAGAGAAAAAGAAAATATACAATTCCGATTAGGCAAATGATGTTGTTAAGTGTTGGTTCGATTGACTTCCTTCACAACATTTTTGATACATTTGAGCGAATCGATGCACACATAGGATATTTTCGTGTGACTTTGCGATAATTACTCTGTCATATTGTTCCTTGGTTGCGAATTAGTACGGACATAGTAATTTAGGATGCTTAATTTTGTTAATGTTGGAATCATCAAAAGAACATATAAAACATTCCACCGAGTGATGACTTTGGAGTCGGCAATTGGAATGAGATCCTCTCAAGTTGAGAGGATCAACTTGACTCAAGTTGCATGATTGTGAGCCATTGGATTTGATCCAATGGTTCAAATCAAAAGAAGTTCTTTTTATTTGAGCCATTGGATCAAATCCAATGGCTCATAATATCCCAACTTGAGTCAAGTTAATCCTTGATTTGCCCAGAAACAGTCAACAAAAGTCAACCAAGGAATTGGTCAACTAAAGTCAAACTATCTAAGGGCTCAATGCAAGTGTCCAAGGAGTATAGAATATTACCGGGTCGTTTAAAATCCCGACGAGGCGTGAATTGTATTAAAACGAATTTGTGATCGGGTGATTTTGAACGGGAAAAGGAATAATGGGAGATTGGATGATTACACTAAGCAAATACGAATGAAAACCACTTAAATAATCAATATTAACAATTACGTGAAAACATATAATCCTAAAACGAATTTAAACTTAAAAACGCGCCTTTAAATTAAGAATAACGTAAACGCGCCAAATAAAAAGTAAAATGTGAGCAATACTAATCCTACGGGCACAAAAACAATTTTCTTATGAACCTAATGATAAAAGAAATTTTTAGAAAAAAAAAGAAAAATATTATTTTATTTTTAGTTATTTTTTTATTTTTTATTTTTTTTTTTACATTATGAAATAAAAACTAGATAAACTAATTAAATGTTTTTTTTTTTTTAAATATTAAGACTTTTTGGAAAAATATGAAAATTTTAGGGAAAGTATTACACTATGAAAAGGCTAGGAAAAACAATTCAAAATAAGCAGGAAATAAGGCAGTTAAGAACCTAAATATTAATAATAAGCAAACAAGACTACGCTACTTTAAATATAAAACTATGCAAGAATAACAATGAGCATAACATAGAGCATTTGGTACGCAGGTGGTTTGTTAGTTTTGTGACCAGAGTTCGATTCTCACTAACCCCTTATTTTTGCAAACATTTTTTTTTTCAAATTTTATTAAACAAACTAACTAAACACATAAGAAGGAGAATTTTTTGTAACTAGAACTTTTATTGAAAACTAATAAATAAGCGGATTCAAATGCAAAATGACAACAGTGGGCTAAAATAAAACTTATAAAGGATTTTCTATGAAACTTAAAAAGCTAATTAAAAGCTACACTAATGGGGAAACATGCAAAGGGCAAACTAGGGGATACGTAAATAAGCCTAAGTGACAGATAATAAGCAATTAAACCTAAGTGAAAAGCACAAAATAAGTAATAAACTAGCATAATCTATTCTAGCTGCAGAAAAAAAGGACTCAAGGGGTGAGTTCGGGGCCTGAGAAAGCTAATAATAAAAATTAACAAAAATCAAACAAAAATACTAGGAAGTAGAATAGCTGCCAAGGAAGCACAGTACCAAATTTCAGGTGAAATGGTCAAAAAACGAAAGAATGAAAAATAAAAAACCAACTGCAGTTTGGGCTGTTTTTTTTGACAGCAATTCAGTGAAAAAAATGGGTAAAAACGTGAATTTTTGACTTTGAAAAGTCAACTAAAGATGGTGCAAACTAGTACTAATCTGTTTTGAACTAAGTAAGAAGCAAAAACAACAAGAAAAGAGCCAAACCTAAGAATCTACCTTACTTTTTTTTTATAACAGTTAATATGAAAATTTTTTGGAAAAACTATGAAAAATCAAAAATACTACTAGAAAGAGGTTAAATTAACTCCTAAATAACTAAATTGAACTAACTAAAGTTGACTGAAATTCAAGAATTGGTTAAAAACAGGGTTTGGGCGAAAAAAGTGCTAATGCCAAACACCCCCTTATGTGTTGCCTGAAGAGATTTTTCAAAGGAAACCAAGGATTTTTTAAGCAAACTTTTACATATGAATTTGAAACAAGTCAGATAATATATAATGAGAAAGTTCCAAACACCAAAAAGCAGTAAAGAATAAGCTATCACTAATAAGTTATTCTAACTTACTAAATCAGTAACATACACAATTAATAGAAACTACCTCCTAAACTACAAATTAAACATGGATACCAACAACCATCCTAAATAAGCAGTAAGGAACAAGAAATGAGCACATGAATAGACCAATAAGCACTGCTACAGTATCTATGCAAAAATTTGAGAAATTGCTTACAAATGGTCCTGTGAGCTTAAAACCAAAGTACCCCAATGTTATAACCTGTCCTAATGCTTCCACAAGCTCTAAACCAAGGGCCATCCACTATCAAGCCTGCTCCATGCTTGTCTTCTTCTTCTTCTTCTTTTTCTTCTTCTTTTTCTTTTTTTTTTGATTTATTCCTATTTTTGAGATTATTGAATGAGACTGTTATCAACTGAGATTCTCAATTCCATTGAGTTAAACACCCTCAATGAAGCTTAATAGAACAGTAAACATAAACTTCTAACAACACTTAAGTGAAAATGAAGAGTTGAGCAATTTCAAGCAAAAATAAGGATTGAACAAAGGAAACTGGAATTTCACTGAAATAAACCTTGTAATACACTGATAGTTCTCAGAAATACAACCTTGAAACTAAATTCAACACTTAGAAATTAAAATGGACATTAAATCGACATTGAAAATTAACACTAAAACTATTCTAGAACTACTACTACTGCTAACTCTTTTTTTTTCTCTTTTTTTCTTCACTTATAAGCCCTTTCCCAGTCATCTCTCTCTTTCCCACCTCTTTTCTAGGCCGTTGGATTAGCTAATTTGATCCTGGCCATTGCTTCCATTTTGGCGGGAAAACTAGAATTGACCAATTGGGTTGGTTTGGTGAGGTGTAGGTGAAGTTTTAATGGTGGGAGTACTATGGGGGACAGGAAAGGTGAAAAATAGATGGTGAGACCATGTGGGAGGGATGGGGGAGACCTGGTTTTAGGGGATTTGGTTGGGAGGGAAGGGGGTCAAAGGGTTGGTTTGACTGGGGTTTATAAAACGGGGGTTTTAATTGTTTGGAGTTTGGGCTTGGGTAAATTGGGCCAAGGGAAAGGGATGGGCTGGTTATGTTTTGGAATTGGGTTATAGTTTATTTTGGGTTTAAAGTATACAAGGTCCATTTGGTTATTCTAGTAAAGTATAAGGACCATTGTTGTAACTTCCTGAAAATTGAGGGGCTGAAATGTAATTTCCAAAAATTATCATAAGGGCCAAACATGGCAAGTTCCAATAGTGCAAGGGTTATAAAAGATAATTTTCCATTTTTTGAAAACCCGGGGACTAAATTTGACATTTTGCAAAGTTGAGGGGTTAAAAGTGAAATTTTACCAAAGAATCATTCAAGGACCAAAATTGACAACTTAAATTATTTTAGGGACCTTGAATGATAAAACTCCACAATTTTGGATTTTAGGGACTAGTTTTGCCAATTTTTGAAAGTTGGGGGACTGAAACTGCCAATTATGCAAACTTTGTTCGTTTTTCATTTGTTTTTACTCATTTTGCATCTAAAACATATAAAACACAATTTTGAAATATTTTCAGTATTTTGATGCATTTCTGAGTGTTTTTGTATGTTTTGCAGTTCAGATTTTACCAAAAATGATGAGTGTTTGAGCACTCATCACCTTGCATCTGTGCAATCATTCCCCACTTGTTTCCTAATGTAGCAGATACATAACCTCCAACACTTGCCACCATTTTGTATAGGCTTAGCA
Organism: Artemisia annua; assembly: GCA_014162995.1. Lineage (NCBI taxonomy): Eukaryota > Viridiplantae > Streptophyta > Magnoliopsida > Asterales > Asteraceae > Artemisia > Artemisia annua. The sequence continues at coordinate 38,019 of LBNU01008873.1, forward strand.
AGTCTATATCAATCACTCCTATTCTGGGTGGTATGGCTTCCAATTCTTCATAGTTCAAAAACACTAAATAGAACCATCTTATTACTTCTGCAAATTTCTTGCTTACAACCGCCCAATTCTTGAATACCAACCCATCTTTCTTAATCAGATTCATAAATGACATGAACCTATTAAAAGAGTTTACCTTGGGAGCATATAAAGTTCCATTCCATGAAATGTACTCTTCATCTATGTAATCCAGAGTATCATTTCTGTTCCAATTTAGATCTTCCAAGCCTTTTACAAGAGAACTTTCAGTTTCTGGATCAATTGATGAAAAGTAATCTTCCATCCAACTGTTGTGTTTTGTAATCATATCTCTAGGCCCCCAGATCAATTCATTTTTGCTTCTCTCCTTCATTCCTGTGTTTTCTTCTTCATACATGTACTTAATTGTACACATGTTGTTGTTGATTTTTACTGAATAACCTTGCTCTTCTAATAAATCATAACTAAGTATGTTAAGAGACACTTCTGGGGTATATTGTACCTTTCCAATCAACAAATCTCCTCCTTTTGTGTTAACTGTGGCATCTCCTATGCCATAAGAGAATATGAATTTTTTCTCTAACTCTTCCTTGCCAATCATTTTGAACTTATACCGCAATTCTTTGAATAGTTCAACTGTGGGACACATATGAAACTTGTACATACAACTTACATACCAGACTTGATCCCATGTTTTGTCATCTGAGCCCTTTACCATGTAATCTGCTATGATGTGCACTTTCTGAGGGTAACTTATCCCTTCTACAGATTCTTTCTCCATGGTTTTCTCAGTTTGTTGCAGTTCTACATTTGCCAGTTTCTTCCTTTTGTCACATGCCCAATATGTATGTCCCCTTTTTTTACAGATATAACATCTTGCCTTCTTATTCCTTCTTGCAATTACAACATCCTCCTTATCAACCTTTCCTTCATCCTTTTTCTTTGAAGCATTATATGCTTCATTCTCAAGTACCTTTGTACTAACATTTCTTTTCCTTTAGGAGAAATACTTTTTCTCCTAGAGTTCCACTGGTAAATACGTTTGGGAGTCTCTCTTAGAAGATATCTCCCTGTTTGGAACCCTGTGGTTAGCCTCTCCCATGGACTAGAGCCATAGCTCTGATACCATTTGTTCACAGGGCTTTGGCCAACGAATTTGTGTTTGAGTATGTGTTTCATTCTATGAGTTTTGTATATGGAAACTGTGTATGGAAATATTTGATAGCAAAAGTAAATGGACAATATGTGCAGTAAGTAAAATGATATTATTGATCAAGTAATTTACAAATGACTACAAAGTACATATTTATACTAATCCAAACGTCATGTATTGACAGTTATTTTGGTTGTCCAAACATTGTGACTTTTGGACAAACGACCAACAATATTAACTGTCAATTAACCATAATTGTTTTAACTAACTAGCATGGGTTAAACTTTAACCCATGATACTGACTCAATATTCGACCCACTTTACCACAAACTAAATACAGAATATTAACATATCATAAGTCTTAATACTGGTAAACTATATCTACTTTGATCTTAGAATTATTAGAGGCTAACATATTCCATCCCAGCTAACATATGTATCTGGTTGATCACACACGGGTGCAGATGCAGATCCACAAGCTTCTGATGAGTCGAAGTTAAATGGCCTATGACCTCCACAACATGCCTTCAGAGCCCTGTTTGTAAATCCTGCAAAATGTGGATTTCAACCCAACATGAACCTGAACTGATAATGTAAGCATGAAACGTATTTTCAGATAGTAAGAAGATTGGATAAACACAATCTTTTCAATCATACCTTTCAAGTTTACTAATACGCACATAGTGGATTAAGAGATATTTATACATACGAATACACTTCGGAAGACTGTTAACCCATTTGACATGCTTCCTATCTACTTATATCCTATAGCTTAACTCATTAAACCCGTTAGAAATAAAACATGATCCATTTTAATCAATTTATAGGTTTACGGGGAGTAGATTCATATTACTAATTATAACATGTATAAACGTATTATGTACCAAATTTAACTGGTGCACGGTAGATTTGCATGGCAGCATTGTAGTGGTCGGCATAGATGATATTGACATTAGCATGAAGCTCTCGGATCCGATTCAGTTTCGTTTGCAAGAGTTCATTGTGATATTCAGCAAAATTGTTTAAGCAAACAAGGCAACCAGTCCTTGGATCATACTCTTCAGTTTCAGAACCACATACTGTCAAATATGCCGCTGAGCATCCAATTGGTAAGTTTCCTGGAACAACTATTGTTCGAGCACCCATCTCAACCAATCCCTGTACTTAAGACTATGAATATCATATGCTAGCTAAAACATCTTTTTTGCAAGAGTTAATGCAATTCTAAAGGGCATGTGTGATTTAGATTTTTAAAGTAATAATTTAAATCAAATTGTTTAGAGCATATATGATACGATTTGAGTAGCTTCTTACATTAACTGCTGAGATGATGCTATCAACAATAAGAGGGACTAATGATTTGAACTCATCGATTGGTTTTCCTGCTAATATTGGAAAGTTGTAATCGTTTCCTCTAATCTCTCCCACTAGGATTAGAGACCGTCCAATTAAGTTTCTACAATCTGCCCACAATATAACCAAGCAATAAAATTTTAAAAACTTACCAAGTACTATTTGAATCACAAAGTTGCATTAACAGTGCACATGTAGTAGCAAATACTGTTAGTCCCAAATGAGAGTCGATATGAAATTGCAAGTATACTAAAAGCTGAATAACTTTATTATCGATTCTAAACTTGTAATCGTTACATGTTCACGTCTATATATACTAAACCAATGGTCACCATTCGAACCATGGTGTCTGTTCGAAGGGTTGCATGCAAAACGTCGCACCCTTTCATTTTCTACAGAAAATACATAATAACTAACTTAACTAACTAATCGGTTATTAAGTTCTAAGTTGTCGACTTTGGTCCTTCATCTTTGAGAAAGAAGCAATATCGAGATTATTTGTTTTCATTCTCCTCCTTAATCTTGATCGTTGCTTCGACCTAAGTCTTGGACTCCGAGCATTTGTCGCATTGTTACAAACTTCAGTCTTGGTAAGGCTTTCGTTAAGATGTCCGCCCTTTGTAGTTCTCCACTAACGTGTTCCACATTGATATGACCATTCTCTACGCATTCCCTAATGAAATGATAGCGAATGTCTATGTGCTTGCTCCTTCCGTGAAATACTGGGTTCTTTACGAGTTGTATAGCTGATATGTTGTCAACTCTAAGCGTTATCCTCTTTTCTTGCCATCCAGTCAATTCACTAAGTAGTCGTTTTAACCACAAAGCTTGACATGCTGCTCCAGTAGCTGCCATGAATTCTGATTCCACAATGATTAATGTGCACCTATTAGGTTGCTTCTGAGTACACCAGGTATAGGTTGACTCTCCAAAGTAAAAATACGATTCCAGTAGTTCCTTTTCCTTGATCGGTGTTGATTTCATAACTACTATCGCTGTAACCTTGTAATCGTGCAGCCGCTTCTTTCTTGTATATTATGCCATGCTCCTTTGTTCCTTTGATATATCGGATTACTTGTTTTCTGCCTTCAGGTGATGGTCCTTCGGGTCTTGCATGAAATCTGTGGAGTAGTCCGACTGAGTTAACTAAGATCTGGTCTTGTATGCAGTAAGTACCATAAACTCAACTTAAACTGTCGGTAGTAAATTGCGTCAACTGATTCTCCATCTTCCGCCTTGACCAACTTAGTGCCGGGATCCATAGGTATCTTCGTATTATTACTGTCTATCATACTTGTATCTTTCAAGATCTTATTAATGTATCCTGTTTGGTTGATTGTAATCTCTCCTCCTGCCTGTGTTACACTTCTATCCAAGGTAATAAGCTAGTAACCCTAAGTCACTCATCTCAAATTGTTCTTTCATCTGGGATTTGAACAGTTATTTTCTTCTTTGGAAGTTCCGGTGTGTAACCCCCAAAAATTTGTAC
>LBNU01008873.1:47064-63150 GCA_014162995.1 Artemisia annua
AGTCACAAGTCCGAGTCATCACTTCTCGGTCCATTGTCCAAATCCAAATGTCAAGGCGGTTGTCGAAATCAATTGTTCACTAAAAAGTCAAGGTGACCTCGACGTCGCTCAAAGTTCACAAGTCCAAATATATATCCTCGACGTCACTCAAACAAACTACAAGCTCCGGGTCCGACTACGGTACCCAACTAACCTATCTCCGTCAAACTAATGCCGTATCAACCATTGCCGAGACCACGAGGGTCTCGGCCTCCTTATTACTCCATTCGGCCACAATTGAAACAACAACAACAATATGACAACAATAACAACTAGAACACGTCAAGACCATTAAGAACATCAAGCATACATGTAACCCGGGTCGACTTACCAAGTCAAAACCCGAGTCGAGAGACCCACTTGGGTCTCGGCTAACTCCACGAGCCACGAGGACCCAACCCCGAGACCACTAGGGTCTCGGCTAGGCTCAACCGAGCTCGAACCAAGCCAAAATGGCCCTCCTAGGGTCTCGGTATCACACAACAACAATAACATCAAGTTTGAAACCAAGACAAATATCAAAACTCTTAAATCCATAACCAATCACCCTCGATACCGTGACCACGAGACCAAAAGAGAGTCAAGAAACCATAAAAGCTCACCAAAATCTCGAAATAAACACGAGCCGAGAGCCTAGGCTCTCGGTTTACCTTCGACACTCGCAAAAACTCAAAACCCCGGATACCAAACTTTGATTTTATCACGTTTTCATTATCAAAATCATTTCCCCATTATTTTTATTCAAGATTATATCAAAACCCATTAAAACAATCCGTGTTTCCACGGATTTATGACCACATCGAGGCACCCAAGGTGCCAAAACGATGCTACTCACCTTCTAGCTCTACAAAACTCGCGGATCTAACGAAAACAACGAGATGGGTTCGGATTTGATGATGAAACGAGGTGTTAGGAAGGGTTTTAGGGCGCGTGTAGTACACCAAATGAAAGAGGAGATGATGAGGGTTAAGATGGTGGTGGTGGTTTATAGTGGTGACCGACGGTGGTGGTGGTGCGGGTGTGGCCGGCGGCGGTGACAAGAGACAGGAGGGAGGAGAGTGTGGTGTGTGTAATAATGAAAAGGATTAAGGTTAGGGAAGGGTTATAAACCCGAATTTTACACACTTAGTCCCTCTAGTTCTCTTGTTCCAATTTAAGCCACAAATACTTTTAGGTTTAGGTGAATATTACTAACCGGTTTTCCCGTAACACGACCACTTAATTTCAAAAATGTTAAACATCGCCGAAATATATTTTTATAAGCCACCATTAACTCCCAAAACACTTCCCGAATCATATAAAAGGTAAAACGTTCATTTAACGTAGTATCGCGACCGTTATTCTAAAGATTTAAAACTCGTTAGGTTTTCCTAGTGCCGGAGTCAACGTAGTGCCTAATAATGATCTCACAAATAAATCACCACATATATATTCCATATAAAATTTAAAATCCCAATACGAATTCCATAGAAACCAAAAATTTAAAATTCACGATTCAAAGTTTACAACTTATCGCGAATAGACTTATAAATATTCCAAAGTCATTAAATTTTAAAGTAATGCGGGTTTTTAAATAGCTCCCTAATTTGCCAGTTGTCACATCCTCCCCGCCTTAGAAGAAACCCATCCCGGGTTTCTCTTGGAACAATGCATCTACGAAGTGAAAAGCTTCGGATATCTCTTTCGAAACTCATCCTCACGTTCCCACGTAAATTCCGGTCCATGACGGGAATTCCAATGAACCTTGATGAGCGGGATGCGACTACGCTTGAGTCGCTTAATCTCTCAATCCAAAATCTCAATCGGTTCTTCCACAAAGTTCAATTTCTCATCAACACGAATATCCTTCATCGGTATCACCGGTGTTTCATCAGAAAGGCACTTCTTCAAATTACTCACATGAAATACATCATGAACCTTACTCAATTCCTGTGGTAACTCCAACCGATAAGCTACGGGCCCAATTCTTTCCAAAATCACAAACGGTCCAATGTAGCGGGGGTTAAGTTTCCCACGTTTTCCGAAACGTATCACTCCTTTCCAAGGAGAGACTTTCAGCATCGCTTTGTCTCCAACCTGGAACTCTAGGGGTTTACGTCTCTGATCGGCGTAACTTTTCTGCCTATCTCTAGCTACTTGTAATTGATCACGAATCTGAGTCACCTTCTCAGTAGTTTCCAATATAAGCTCGGGGCCGGTAAGTTGGCTATCTCCAACCTCAGCCCAACCAATAGGCGAACGACATTTACGACCATATAAGGCTTCGAATGGTGCAGCCTTAAGACTTGTGTGGTAGCTATTGTTATAGGAGAATTCTGCAAGGGGTAGATACTTCTCCCAGCCGTTACCAAAGTCTATTATGCATGCACGTAACATATCCTCTAAAGTCTGAATAGTTCTCTCACTTTATCCATCGGTTTGGGGGTGATATGCAGTACTCATATCAAGCCTCGTCCCCAAATCGGTTTGAAGTGATCGCCACAAAGCTGACGTGAAACGGCTGTCGCGATCGGAAATAATCGATATTGGAACACCATGACGAGAAATAATTTCCTTCACATACAACCTCGCAAGCTTGTCGATACTATCATCTTCACTAATTGCCAGGAAATGAGCAGACTTAGTTAAACGGTCCACAATTACCCAGATAGCGTCATAAGCGCTAGTTGTCTTTGGTAATTTGGTAATAAAATCCATCGTAATCCGCTCCCACTTCCAAACTGGAAGTTCTGGCTGCGTCAATAAACCTGACGGTCTCTGATGTTCTGTTTTAACCTTCGAACATGTTAAACACTTGCTAACGTATAACGCTATATCTGCCTTCATGTTTGGCCACCAATATAACTTTTTCAGATCCTGGTACATCTTGTCAGACCTAGGATGGATAGAATATCTCGACTTATGCGACTCATGCATAATCAACTCGCGAGTTCCTCCATACAATGGTACCCAAACTCGATCTCCAAAGCATAATATTCCATCAGAACGCTTAACAAATCCTTTCTCATTTTCTGCCATCCCAAATATATTCTCAGCAGGTCGGTTTCCTGCTTTCAACGCTTCCGTTTGAGCTTCTAATATTTGAGACGGTAACGGCGATACGATAGTCATTCCCAATGACCTAACTCGTAACAGTTGTATCCTCTCCTTCCGACTAAGAGCGTCAGCAACGACGTTTGCTTTACCAGGATGATAGCGAATTTCGCAATCGTAATCACTTAGCAACTCAATCCAACGTCGCTGTCTCATGTTGAGCTCTTTTTGGTTAAGGATGTGTTGTAAACTTTTGTGATCAATGAATACAACACACTTGGTCCCATACAAATAATGTCTCCATATCCTTAAAGCGAAAACCACAGCACCTAACTCCAAATCGTGGGTGGTGTAGTTATTCTCGTGCTTTTTGAGCTGTCGGGAAGCATAAGCTATCACCTTCTCTCGCTGCATCAAAACCGCTCCCAAACCTTTATGAGAAGCGTCGCAATAGACGACGAAGTCCTCGCTACCTTCAGGCAATGCCAAGATAGGAGCGCTACACAACATCTTCTTAAGTGATACAGCAATGATATATATATAGTATATATATATATATATATATATATATATATATATATATATATATATATATATATATATATATATATATATATATATATATATATATATATATATATATATATATATATATATATATATATATAGCAGTATATCTTCCGAGGATAGCACGGGTAAATATGTATCCCCGGGTCGTTTTCCCAACGAAGGCTGAAACTTGGTTCGTAGGTTCGTGTTCGCGATTCGTGAAGTGAATAGTTCAGGCTAAGGGAATCCTAAATTTCTACAAATAAAAGCAAATAAAAACGCGTACAATCAAATAAAAACACGTAAAGACACGAAAAGTACGGAAATTAAATCCTATACGGAAAACGGGATCGAATCCTAAATTCCCGAGCTAATCTCGGGATTTCTAAGTCAACTGCGGGAGTCCTAAATCCTAAATGTAAATTCTAAATTCCTAAGGGGCTAAAACGTAAATCTAAACTTTTATTTTATTTAAAATACTTTAATTTACTTTTTATTTATTTAATTTTACTTTAAAACTAATTTAAATTACTAAATTAAAACTAAAAAGAAAAAAAAACAAACTTAAGAAAAGTAAAAGCAATTTTGAAAATTCTAAAATAATTTAAAAGAAATTATAAAACTTAAAAATATACTTTTTTGACTTTTTATATATTTATTATTAATTAAAAATTATTATTAATTATTTATTAATACTAAAAATACAAAATAAAGGGAAAATAACTTGGAAAAATAAAATTTACTTTTCTAAAATTATAAAATAACTAAAAAGCAATTTTAAGACAGAAAACTATTTTATTTGGATTATTATTAATTAAAAAGGATTTAAAAATACTTGAAAACTATTTTTAATTAAAAGAAATAGCAAATGACTTAAGAAAATTATGAAATTTTTCAGGGAAATCTAAAATATTATAAAGGACCTAGGAAAAATAAAATTTCTTAAAAACTAGACCTAATAAGCTGTTTTGGACAGAATAAGCACTTAGGTAATAAGCTATTTTTAAGCAAATAAGCACTTTTGAGCACCAATCTTTCACAGAACCTTAAGCACACTTAATGAAACACAAATGAACAAGAAAAGCATAGAAAAGCTGAATAGATAAGCAGATAAGCACATGAACAGCTTATTGATCACATAGAAATGGGACAGATTAGAGAGGCCAAATAAGCTGATAAAATAAGCACTATTTATGAAACCAAAAGCAGATTACTAAAGTATACCAGCTAAACTAACTTTTGCCCCAATAATCTTGCCAAAAGCTCTAATGGATTGCTAGATATTGGCTTATGAAAGTGACTAGAAAACTGTGTAGCAGGGGAATCACTTAGGAGACAAGCAGTTTGTGGCTTATAAATAAGTCACTTAATAAGCTGGAAAGTAGAACCTAAGGGGGGCAGATAGAAGATCACCTACCAGACTACACTAAAAACCAAAAATACCTAAATTTAAACCTCAATTGAACCTTAAAATAACCCCTAGTACAGGTCCTATTTGGACAGGTTTACACTAGTGTTGACTATTTTCTTGTACACCTAAGTTTGACCAAAGTGAAATTCTAATGCCTAAATCTGATCCTATATGATATGCTTAACTAATTTGTGAGTGGATTATCCTAAATGCACCTAATTTCTACCTAATTGCGAGATCACAGTTGCTAATATCTACTTATGCTGACAAAGTTTAGACTTATGGTGAACCTTGACTATTTCTATTAAACTACCAGATTTTATGATCAAAATAAGTTACCTATGCCTAGTCTAGTATCCTTATGCAGAAAGAACAATAGAAAAACAACAGAAAAACCAAGATCAAGCCTAAGCCAAACACCCCTTAAAAGGTAGTTTCTACTGACTTATGAAGTTATAAGCTTAAATTACCAAAGCTACTGATCACACTATATTACTAAGCTACTTTGAAGACTAATTGAACACTAAAATACCATAAATACATACAAGAACTTAGAAATGCAGGATGAGTTACAACTAGGCAGTAAAAACACCAATATGAACTAGGACATATAATAGCATAAAATGAGCATGTATTAAGCTATAAGCAACTAAGATAAACAAATATAAGCTAATTATGACTATGAAACAGTAGCCAAACTGAGAATGCAATAAATAAAAAAGGAACTTACTTGGAACAATGGCTAGATGAAGAGGCTATGAACTAATGCAACTGACACAAGCTCACAATAAGCACTGAGTAGCTTATGTGAGCTTATGGGAAGGGAGATGACAGCTTATCAAAGCTTATGTACCCTTAAGCAACTGTATTCTTTCTTTCTTTCTTTCTTTTTTTNTTTTTTTAGAGAATATACAGAAAAAAGCCTTTTAACTATTTATAAAACTTGTATTAAACTAAATGGGCTTGTGAAAACAGTAATGAAACTTGTAAACTAATTTTGAACAAAACAAAAGCTTAAAAATGTAAATACGACAAGTAATCAAAAGGAAACTTAGATTTTATTAATAAAAGTAAATTACAATGCTTGAAAAAGTAAATTACAACTAATTTGAAAGCTATTTAACTAATGAAAGCAGTAAATGAAAGTAAACATGGACACAATTTTAGCTACAAAATTGGACGCCTTCATCTGTGAAGGAGGATCTCTATTTATAGGTGAAGGAGGAAGCCTCTGGTCTCTATAGCATCTCTGGAAGCTCCTGGATAAATTCCCACCGACTTATGATCCTAATCCCAATAGAAGTTTCATGAATTCTTCAATCGTTATCCATTTGATACCTTCCAGTTTCTTGATACTTCCACATTGGCACTTATCTGATGTGGCAGAGGTTTCCAGAAGCTCCAATCATTGGGTAATTAATTTAGGGTTCTTGGTAATTTTTGGGGGTGAAGGTGAACAGTAGAATTTGGGGGTAAAAGTGGCGGGGTGGTATTTTTTATTTTATTTCAACCGGGTGTGGGTCGTGGGTTGTGTGGGAGTGGGTTTGTGGTTATGGGCCTAGGGCTAAGGTGGGATAATTATTTTGGGTTTGTTGGGTTTTTGTAAGTGTTGGGTTAATAAGGTTTTGGGTTAAATGGTAAAGGGTTGGTTTATATTTTTGGATCCGGTTGTGTTATTAGTGTAAGGTTTATAAGTTGAAATCATAAGGACCAAAAGTGTAGTTTCTGAATTTATAGGGACCAAATCTGCCAACTTATAAACTTTATTCCAAGGGCTTTTTTGTGTTATTTCTTCAATCTTGGGGGACTTGAATGGACCTTTTGAGCTTCTTTTGACTTTTTAGCATTCCCGGCTATAAATTGTACTCTTTCCACTTTCGTGCTCGTTTTTCGTGATTTTGTCTCGGTTTTTATCGTTTTCTCATATTTTCTTACCTGCATGTACGAAAACACAAAAACACATATATTTGGCATTTATTAGCGGGTTTTTGGTCTTTTTGGTCTTAATTTGGTTAAGAAAAGGTATGTGTTTAAGCACATACCATTAAGTAATTGAAATGCTTCCTCTTCCTTATCTCCACATTCGTATTTAACATTCTTTTGAGTCAATTTGGTTAGCGGCTTTGCTATCTTCGAAAATCCCTCAATGAATCTTCGGTAGTAACCAGCTAAACCCAAAAATTGACGAACTTCCGTCGGGGTTGTCGGTGCAGCCCAATCTTTAATAGCTTCAATCTTAGCGGGATCTACATGTACTCCTTGTTTATCAATCACATGACCCAAGAATTGTACCGTCGGAATCCAAAATTCGCATTTGGAGAACTTGGCATACAGCTTCTCCTTCCTGAGCAGTTCTAAGATAAGTTTTAGATGCTCCTCATGCTCCTTCTCACTCTTCGAGTAGATTAAAATATCGTCGATAAACACGATTACAAACTTGTCTAAGTAAGGCTTACACACCCGATTCATGAGATCTATGAATACAGACGGTGCGTTAGTCAACCCAAACGGCATCACCTGGAACTCGTAATGCCCGTAACAGGTTCTAAAAGCCGTTTTCAGAATATCTTCCTCGTGAACTCTAAGTTGATGATACGCCGATCTCAGATCGATCTTCGAATACACACTCGATCCTTGGAGTTGATCGAACAAGTCATCGATTCTAGGTAACGGGTATCTATTCTTAACCGTTAACTTGTTCAGTTCACGATAGTCAATACACATACGGAATGATCCATCCTTCTTTTTCACGAATAGAACTGGGGCTCCCCAAGGTGAAGAACTTGGTCGGATGAATCCCTTCTCGACTAACTCCGCCAGTTGTTTCGACAACTCTTCTAGTTCGGCAGGTGCAAGTCGATAAGGTGCCCGTGCTACGGGTGCAGCACCAGGTACCAACTCAATATGAAACTCCACTTGTCTAGTGGGCGGGATTCCTGGCAATTCATCGGGAAACAAATCCGGAAAATCACGAACGATGGGCACATCTTCTATACGCTTTTCTTCCTTCACCTTCCCTTCTTTCACAGATATATGAGCTAAGAAAAGGTAACATCCTTTTTCCATTAGCTTCGGTATCTTAGTGCAAGATATGACCGCTAACCTGGAGGGACTCCTTAAACCTTTTCTATCTCCTTGTATATATAAAATCTCCTTGCCGTAAGGTACACGCACCATCTTCTCATCACAAAGTATGTGAGCACGATACTTCGACAACCAATCCATACCAATGATGACATCGAAACTTCCTAATGTGACGGGTAAAAGGTCTATGTTGAAAGGGTGATTCAAGAAATTCAATGTGCAGCCGCGAATAATGGTTTTAATCCTTTCTATTTTTCCGTTAGCTAACTCTACATCATATCCAATTTCTAAGGCCATCGGAGGTTTTCCTAATAGAGGTGCAAATGTAGTGGACACAAAACTCCTATCGGCACCAGTATCGAATAGTATGGAAGCATAACGATTATTGAGAAGGAACGTACCAGTAACGACGTTCAGGTCTTCTCCTCTTTCGTTTTCCATTGCATACACTCTATCATGAGCAGCTCCTGCTTCCACACGTTGGTCCTCATTGTCCTGACGTCTACGGTTTCCTCTAGCTCCACGGTTCCCATGATTATATCCATTACCACCGGATCCTTGATCTCCTCGGTTCCCCGATTCCCTACACTCGTTCCTATAGTGTCTCTTCTTTCCACATCCAAAGCAAGTAACATTCGCCTTACTCCAAGCTTCAGGAGTAGCTTGCACCATAGCAAGGGGTCGAGCCCTACAATCCCTAGCTATGTGTCCTTTCCTTGAACAATTCTGACACATCACATCACATCGCCCATGATGATTCTTGTAACAACGACCACACTTGGGTGCATCACCGTTTTGATTCTTCTTATTCCCATCCCCCATAGCATAAGCCTTAGCAACATCTTGTCGTTTGTTACGGTGTTCATTGCCTTTAGAGTGATGGTCCCTTTTCCTCTTTCCATTCTTTTCTTTCCCTGCTTCTGCCAGTACCAACGAGTCCATTAATTGCTGAGCAATTCTGATAGCCTCACGAACGTTTGCAGGTCTAGCAGCAATCACGTCGTTCCTTGTAGTCACAGGTAACCCATCAGTATATCGCTCAATCCTTTGAGCCTCAGTCTTAACCATATCCGGGCAAAGCAAGGATAACTCCTGGTAACGACGATTGTAAGTCATCATATTGGTACCTTTCACTTTGTGATTCCAAAACTCGATTTCTAGCTTCTTAACCTCATTTCTTGGGCAGTAAGTCTGAATCAGCAAAGACTTAAATTGCTCCCAAGTCATGGCATAGGCCACATCACTCCCAACCGAACTTCGGTAAGTGTTCCACCAAGTCAACGCTTCATCCTTGAAAGTAAAAGAAGCAAACTTTACCTTCGCATTCTCCACGCAGTTACTGACAGTGAACACTGACTCAGTTTTCTCTATCCACCTGACCAAGTAAACCACTCCTTCAGTTCCACTAAACTCAATGGGTCCACAGATTCGAAACTCCTTGTAGTTACACCCATTGGTACGAACAGGTGGAAAAGTCCCAGCAGAGTTGTTGGAATGATTCGACTCAGCTAGTAGTTCAGCAACTCGTTGCTCCACAAGTTGGTTGATCATAGCTTGGTCCACAGTAGGTGCATTCGGTGGAANCTCAATGGGTCCACAGATTCGAAACTCCTTGTAGTTACACCCATTGGTACGAACAGGTGGAAAAGTCCCAGCAGAGTTGTTGGAATGATTCGACTCAGCTAGTAGTTCAGCAACTCGTTGCTCCACAAGTTGGTTGATCATAGCTTGGTCCACAGTAGGTGCATTCGGTGGAATATGACCATTGTCTCCCTGAACATCAACATTTTGATTCCTGTTGTTGCGGTTGGTGGTGTCCAGGTTGTCAGGAGTAGGGGTTTCGACATTCCGAGTAGGACGGCGCCCTCGGCGACCAGGGGTAGTCGCTGCAGTACCAGATCGGGTAGCTCTGACAGGGTTTCGTCGTACAGCCATTGATCTGAAACATCACACAAGGTTCATAAGTTCCCTGACGTCACTTACCATACGCTCAACAAGAATTGATATACATGAAACCAAGACATCGGAAGAATATCAACCATACACCACAAAACAATAATAAAGCGAATAGGAACTCAATTTCCCTAACATCCAAAACCACATAACGTCGTATAGTAATATTAAACATCATCCATACAAGTAGCGATCAAGACATCGTTCCAACTACAGTAGTCATGAAAGATACTAATCGTTCTCAAATGAGAAAAACAACCAATGGGAATACATCAACATAAAACAACTAGCTTTTCTAACCGAACACTCCTCGGTATAGAAAGCAACAAGACAACAAAATCCCACTATCTAGCCACTACGCTGGCGTAGACTCCTCAACTCCTGCCTCAAACCATCCAGCTCTCTCCACATCGATCCCATCTCAACACTATGTGCATCAGCATCTCTCTTGAGGTCCGCGACCTCTCTCTCCAGCCCTGAGTTCCTCTTCCACAGCTTGCGATCAGCCTCGCGTGCCGTGAGGAACCCTCTCTGTAAGCTGTCCATATGCTCATGAATCTCCATCATATCTCTCCTCATCTCCGTAATTCTCCTCCCAGCAGTAACCAAATCAACCCTCAACTCACCAATAAACTCAACAGTCACTCTATCAATCCGATCAGTCATATGCGTGATCCTCTCACCTAACTCCGTAAGTCGAGCCCAAATCCTGCCAGTCTCACCCAACTCTGCAGACTCAGCAGATGTCTCAGATAGCGCGTCCGATGCCACGGGACTACCAGGTGGTGAATCAATCATGAATGGGTGATCAGGTGAAACCGGCTCTAACGGGTGTATCGGAGAATCAGGCTGTGCTGGCAAACCATCATCATCAGGCATCTCCTCCTCCTGAGGGTCATCCTCCTCCTGAGGGTCATCCTCCTCACTACCCTCCTGAGGATCGTCCTCCTCCTGGGGATCATCCTCCTCATCACCCTCCTGAGGATCGTCATCCTCCTCCTCCTCCTCGGAGGGGTACTCCATCAATCGACGTCTCCTCATAGGCGAATCGTGTGGTGAGGGTGTAGGTGATCTAGGGCGACGACGCGATGATGTAGGTGGTGCATCTGACAGAAGAGTGTGAACATCAAAATGCATGGGTGGTGGCGGAGGACATACAGACATGCGTGCCGTAGCTCGGTGGGCGAAACGTGGAGCCACTCGAGCTAAAGCCTGGTGAAGAGTAAGCTGTCTCGAAGTACCAGGGAGCCCTAGAGAAGATGAGGGTCCCTGAGAAGTAGATACAGCAGGTGGTGTAGAAGTAGCTGCTGTCGGTGATGAAGTAGCTGAATGCATGGCAATCCTGTAGGGATCATCAGGAGCCATGGTAATCTGTGCTGTGCTGAAGGGATCAACAAGAATATCCTCAATAGCATCGAGCGTAGGAGGGGCCATAGTCTGTGACAACGGCGTAGGGTAGGTGTAAGTGTTTCAAAACAACTAAATCGCGAATTCAAAATATCGTATTAAAATCATTATAAGATCCCAATCATATACTTTCAAGAAAGGTTTCAAATACCGCATTACTAAACATTTATAAAACAATTAAGCCATATAATTCCTCAAAACACCATCATATCACATAATCAATATACTCAAGATTCTTAAATCATCTCAAAATCTCATATCTAATCATTATCTCATAATACCTCAATAAATTGAAGATACTTCGGCTGGGCGGGCTGGCGGGCATTGGTCGAGGATCGTTTTCTAATAAAATTCGGTTATAGTTTAGGTGTTTATTACCTAGTTCTCTATAACCTTGGCTCGGATACAAATCTGTAACACCCCCAAAATTTGGTACAGCGGAAGACTATTCAAGCTTTCGGGGTGCTACGGGGATTGGTATCCAACAAAAGTCATAAAAGAACGAGATAAAGTAAAAATGAGTAAAAACACATCCAAAAGGGGTTTTAGAGTTTACATTCATCCCAAATTCACCAAAGTAAGGCCCAAAAGAAATAAAGGTAGGTCCACAATACATATCAGAGTTTCTAGAAAAATAGATCCATAACCATGTTGCTATGCCAAGCCTCCAATCCAAGCATCTGAATCATTACTTAATTACCTGAGAAAACGTGCTAAAAGTCAGCTTTCGCTGGTGAGATCATAGGTTTATATTCATAATCAAATCAAGTGGACATATACGCAAAACGCTTGCTAGCTAGACTAGGCTTTTCGGGTAATTTCCGTGTATCAAAGCCCTATAGGGGCACCCTAAAACTCATAGGGCCTATAGGTATCCAATCCTCACAAACCAATTCCGCATATCACAAATAACCAATAACATATATTAAGTCCTATAGGTGATCACACTATGGCTATTTAAATTAACCTTATCGGGTCCACATGCGGTAGTTCACTATGTGACTAGGGTTGATGTCATTCATCTAACCAAGGCTAGTCCACACGCGATGGTCCACTATGTGACTAAGGTAGATGCAATATCCTAGTTCCATAAGCATAGCAAGTTTAAAGATAATAAACACGATAATAGTCCACGTAAAACAGTTTTGCACGTTTCTCACCCCAATTATGGAAAACAAAGTTCAAGAGTAAAACTGGGGCTATGACTCACCTCAAGTCCAGATATCAGCACAAAGAAGTTGGTAGTAGTAAGACGTATCACAACTCAAAAGACAGCGACTACGGACCCGGCACTTCCTAACAATATAAACTCGCTTCAGGATTATTTCCTCAAAAGTTAAATATTCCCAATCCCGAACGTATTTCTTTTTACTTTCCAAAAATTCATTTCTCTCGATATTCTCATGTTAGTTTGGTGTTTGGTATCCATGCGGGTGGAGGGTCGACACACTCAACCAAGAAATCACAACCAAAAGATACAATAGTAACAACCTACGAGTCTAATGTTAGTCCAATATATTATTTAAATAAATCATCGAAGTTTATCAAATCCGTCGACTTAATAACCCCCCATAATTTATTTACTTAATATATTCCTCCAAGATTATACTCAAAACGACTAAATATGCATAATGAAGATTCTATAAGCTGATGGAGTACATGCAAAATACTTATCTTTATTAGAAGATTACAGAAGATATTGTTTTACTTGTAGGATAAGTTTGTAACCCTAGCTTCTCTATTATATAAAGAGATGATAGGCACGTATGTTTAAGGTAGAAAAATATCGACACACACAAATATACACATTCCACATATTATTAGTTAGTTCATAGCTTCAAGGTTGTAAAACCCTATCACTATTAAGAGTGATCGTATTAATAATATTGAGGCTTGGTTTGATATTATTATTGTGTTCTGCTATTCTTATTGTTCGTGTTCTTCTTAGCCTTACTGAGTAGATTCCGCATACTCATTAAAGTTACAGGTAGAATTCCACTTAGTAGCTTAGGATTTATCCGAAGTTGCTAAACCCTTTATAAGTTAAAGGTTAAAGATCCATACTACAACAACCGTCTACGAATTGGGATCTACACGTGGTATCAGTCGCCAGGGGGAAATTCTACATAAGAAGAACGATTATTGATCCAGTGAAGTTTGCAGTGATGGCCACTTTTTACACATCATCCAGTGATCCAACCAAGAAGGTAAAATTCTGTGTTAACTGTCATACTTCTTATCAAACCTTGCTTAAAGATCTTGAACTTGAAAAAGAGAATCATAGAACAACTAGGTCTGAGAAACTAGGGTATATATTTACTCTAGAAGAAGTAGAAGCTAAAGTTCTTGTTTATAAAGAGAATGAAGAAGCTTGGACAGATAAGTACAACCAACTAGAGTATCAATTAAAATTGAGTGATTGGAAGTTAGGTTGTAAGATATCAGAGGTTGAAAAGCTCACCAAGGAAAGGGATGATCTTTTACACAAACTTGCTAGTTTGAATGAATCTAGTCAATCTTGTGAATCTGTTAAAAGTGAAAGTTTAGGTGAGAAGAATGATACACTAGAATCACCTACACAAACTGATAAGATTGATAGTAATAAGGTCATCATTGAAGATTGGGTTGAACGTGATGATAAAGTAGTTCCTGAAGGTTTTTCAAAGGTTAAAAAGAAAAAGAATTTGAAGTCTGTGAAGTTTGCTGAACCTTTAGAAACCAAACCTGTTAAAAGTCACAAAAAGTCTGATAAAAACCCTAGGAAAAACAACTATAGTCCTAGAGGTAATCAAAGAAACTGGAATGGGATGATAACTCAAAAACTAGGGAAGAATTTTGAGTTTCAGAATAAAGCTTGCTATGTTTGTGGAAGTTTTGATCATCTGCAGTATACATGTAAACACAAGAAACCAGTTAGTGATCAAAAGCAGGTATGGAACAACTCAAGGAGGATTAACCATAGGAATTTTTCACGAGATTCTAAATATCCTCAACAAAGAAGGTCTTTTAACCCATCAGCAGTACTTACTAAACAAGGATTAAAACAACTTGCTAAGCCTAAAGTGACAAGATCAGTACTTTCTCAAAGTACTGATAGGTTATCTCAAAGTACTGCTCGGCCAAAAGAAAGAACTACTAGGCTGAAATCCGAGGTTAATGTTATTAAGGCTTCAGCTAGATGGGTTTGGAAACCTAAACAAGAAGAATTAGATGTTTCTGAAAAGAAGAATCCATCAAAGACCTTAACACGATATGATTATGTTGATGCTTATGGAAGATTCAAGTCTATTCTGGCTTGGGACTTCAAAAAGCATTAATTCTTAATGTGTTGTGTGCATAGCAATTCATAGAAAGTGGGTGATTGAGAATTGCTATGGTGTATGGTGTCGTGTTTATGAAGAAAAGAGACGCATCCAGGTTGCTCATGATATCTAGGATAAAACAAGGTTTTTAGTCGTTGGAAGAAAGCAGTTGTCGATATTAAGGTTTTACAATCGAATTTTTTTTTTTTTTTATCGACTTTAAAGGTTTATGTTTGACGACAAAACATATATGGAGCAGAGATATTGTCATGGTTGTCGACAATTACGACCTCGTACAATTAATTGAAGATTTTATAGCCGTTCGAAGGTAATATTTAATTTGGTTTGTCATCTACGATATATATTCTCGAATTATTATTTATTCGTGGCTTGGTGGTCAAGAATGTCTAAGTTTAGCATTGATTATCAGTTATTGGGTTTGTCGTTTTCGCAACAAGTGGATGTGAATTAATTAAATATCGTATTGTTCGAATCTTCATCATGGTAATTGGTTATCTCATATTGTTGCTGCGATTAAAGTTTTTATTGGTCGAATTAATTGTGAATCGGTGGTGAGTGGATTGCATTAATATTCTTTGTCGAAAAGATTGTTGCTGTGTGAAGTGAATGTGGATTTAATAAACCTCGTACAGCATTTATGCTTTTCACCAATTAATTGAGACTTATCATTAACTTTGTACTGCATTGATGAGTGTAATTGATGCTTTCAAATCATATTAATATTATATTAAGATTCATCACGTGAAGTTTGAGATCATGGGTCGGTGAGCTCATAAAAGATAATTACAAAGGCTCGACAAAGGTTTGGATATCTATTGATTGGTCGCTGATTGGTGGATTCTTTATCGTGGGACGGTGCTTGGATTTTTTGCATATTGCTTGATGAAAGTACTGTTGTTGAAAGCAACGTACTGCTCAAGTATCTTCAACAAAGTACTGCTTTCAGTTTTCAACGTATTGATTCTACTCTCAAAGTACTGCTGTTCCAACATACTGTTCCTTATATTGAAAGTACTGCTTCTCAAATACTGCTGCTCGTTTGCTTCAAAGTACTGCTATTAGATCATGAAAGTACTGCTTTAAGATATTCAACGTACTGCTCTCTCCAAAGTACTGTTATATTCAAAGTACTGTTGTTCGTTTGAAAATACTGCTTGTTTGTTTTAAAGTACTGTTCAAGGTACTGTTGCTACAAAGTACTGTTGTGATTGAAGTTGATTTATGGAGACGAGTCAAGCACTTTATGGTTCAATATATATCCATGATTTACAAGCAGTGAGGGGAAGC
>LBNU01008873.1:67540-77607 GCA_014162995.1 Artemisia annua
TATCGTTGTCCCAACGAGCGTTGAAATTGATCTAGTCACTCAAGTCGTGAGTTATGTGAGGTGAATGGTGTAAAAGATGTGAATTTGTTTTTAGTTATGCTACAAAAGATTTGCATAAAATGTAAACAAAATAAAGAACGAGAAAAGAAGAAATACGTTTAACTAGAATAGAAAACATGAAACTAAGTAAAGTGTAAAAGAAATAAAAGTTTAAACTAAGAAAGAAAGAAATAAAGAAAATGTTTTTGTATTTTTATATTTAATTAACGAAAGAAAATTAAACTAAGTTAAAAAGTTTAAAAGAAAATTTGACAGAGTAACGGTATGAAATCAATTAAAGTAAACTCCACTCGATAAACGATAGAGTGTAAAGAAGCCTAGCTCGGCTTGAGAGATGAAACAAATAAAGAACGAAAGACTTGACACAAAATAAAAATCAAAACTCGCTAAGACTCAAAAATGAAACTCGCTATTGTAGATTGGAACCAAACTCGCTATCTAAAAAAATGGAAACTCGCTATGTAAAAAATGTAAACTCGCTATGTATAAAAAAAAATAACCAAACTCGCTAGCCAAGTCTTCAAACTCGCTAGCTATGTGAACCCAAACTCGCTACCAAACTTTCAAAACCAAACTTGCTAACTTTAAAAATCAAGAAACTCGCTACCAAAGAAATATCAAACTCACTAGGGTTTATAAGATGAAACTCGCTAGGACAAAAAATAGAGTCATACTCGCTATCTAGCCAAGATGAAACCCGCTAGGACAAAAAATAAATAGCTTACTCGCTACAAAACCTTGAGGAACATACTCGCTAGAAGGAAAAAAAATACACACAACTCGCTATTTTGGGGTTTAAGAGGTACGAGACATTTTTACGTGAAATTTTTATAAAAACTTAATGAAAACTTATCTAGACTCAATATTAAGCTAAGCCAATACTCAAAATAAGCTATAGAAAACGCAACTAATCAAAATAAGCAAAACATATTTCTAGGGCTTGTAACTAAAAAGCTAGTTTAGACTCAAAATAAAGATTAAAAAGCTAAAGATAACGACTTTAAAACTTGTAAATAAGCTAAACAAAAACGTAAATAAAGCTCTCTCAAGCTACCAAAACCCAAATAAGCTCAAGTCATCATAAAGAGGCACGAAAATTTCTTCTCATGCAAAGGTGGTGCAAGACTTATATGAGCTTATATTGAATCAAGATAGAAGTAAGAAGCTTGAATAAGATGAAAAGAAAGATTGAAATAAGCTTGGAAATAAGCAAAGTAAAAGATTAGGACATGGAAATAAAAGCTTGCATAATAAAAATCTTACACTACAACATGAAAATAAACTAAATTCTATGAAAAACTAAAAACTAACCAAGACTAAAATGAGGCCATGGGGTGGTATTTAAGGGAGTCTAGGTGACTAATCCCTTGTTTTACATTTTGCACTTAGCCCCTTAGTCTTTATAATTTTGTTCATACAAAGCATAAACTAGAGATACGACACTATCTTAACTTTCTAAAACACGACTATAGTCCTTGTAACTTTGAGGTGATGAGTTGACGAGCTTTCCAAAGATCTTCAATAATGTAAAAGTGATCACTTGCTCGGATTTAGAAAGTTATAGCTTCATAATCATCAATGAGCTTTGATTAAGTGTCTCTTGTACTTTCTTGAGCCTTTGAGAAATAATTCATCTTCACGGGCTTTTCATGAGTAGATTTCTTCTTTTGCTTCTCTTTCAAACTCTTTTCCACATCTCGTGCTCTTTTTGGGCTTTTAGGTTGCTTTTTTGTGATGTTTTAGCAACATCCATACCTGCACAGTCATAAACACGAAAACACGATATCTTTGGCTTTTCGCGTTAGTTTTTGGTCCAAAATAGTCTGATAGTGGTGAATAAAAGGTATGTGAATAAGCACATACCACTTGTAAAATCACATCTTCGGTTAACGCTTGATATAACAGAGCAATAGTTGCCTTATCTTTCTGTTGGGGTGTAACACCCCCAACTCAAATACGGCAGCTATCATGCTGGGGGTATTACGCAAATAGAAACCAAGCACATTTATAGCTAACGACCACAACATGGGACGTTTATAAATGTTGCAAAACATATCATTCGAATTACAAACCATTTAGAGTACAAGGACTCTTAAGTCAAAGTAGCAGCGGAAAAGTAAATAGAGTTTGTGGCGGAAAATAAACAAAGTTTAGCAGCGGAAGTAACAAAAAGACACAAAAAGGTTTTACGAATGACATGCAAATAAAGATAGAAAAATAGTGAAGCTGCCTTGACAAAAATGCCTCTTCAGCTTTAGCCACTCCACCAAGCCCAAAACACCATACTCCAAAGCTAATTACTAATATCATTAGTACCTGAAATACATGCTTAAAAGTCAACACAAAGGTTGAGTGAATCCATAGGTTTAAAGGAAAGTAATTGATCACAATATTCCAAGTTCTCAAGAAAGGGGCTACGATGTTATACGCCCGAAAAATACCACTGCACTAAGCTCATGACACCAAGCGTTAACCAAACCAACACCAGTAACACTGTCACTGAAAATAAGTCGACAATAACCGCGGAATTTCATATATACAAATGCCCCCTACGCTAGGTACTGCCAAATACCTAGCCAACCTCAAATATAGTACACCACAATTTGCCTATCCAGCAAAAGGAGTGGGAGGGTCAATTCCTATAGGCCTATATACTATATTCGCGCTCACTCGCAAGTGATTAATGGCTCATGATCTGAGGGACTTAATAGTGGCAAAAATCGTACTTAGTGCTTATCCAACAAAATGGCTACTGCTTCACTCACAGTACCAGCATATATAAGTTTCCAGCTCAATAAACAGTTTTCAAACCATTGTGATCATAGTAAAAACAGAGCATGTATCTCACCCCAAGTAGTTTGCAAAGCAATTAAAATAGATAAAAGTGGGGCTATGGACTCACCTGAGTACGCAGCAATGCAAGATATCACAACTAGTCTCAACTAGTAAATCATAAGGCCTCGAGAATAGTGTAGGCACAACGGCATCAAGAAAGTACAAGCACAAGTCACCAAGCACAATCATCATCAAAATATAAGCACAACAGTATTGGATCGGCACAACCTAACGAGTAATACTTATTAGTAATAACACTCAAGTAATATATATATATATATATATAAAGTAACGTTCCTCGAATACTTGTGTATTATGAAAATGTTTTGATTCCAATGGCGATAAAAGAAGTGAACATTTGTATTCTCGTGTGGATCTTTATGAAAATACAGTTTCAAGAATAAGAGAAGAAAAGGCGGCGAAACGAAATCAAACACATAGAAAGAAATGACAAAGGAGAGCAAAACGCTCTCATGAAGAAGTCGTAAAATGTATGACCAAAGAACAACTCACGCTAAAACAAATAGAAACCATAATGAAATAATAAACGGGAAGAGAAAAGAATAAAAGAATAGAAGGAATAAGATAAAACAAACGAAAGAAAAACAATGATAGATAGTTTCGGCGTTTACCCATTTTTCCCAAAATAGATGATAAAAGGTCAAATCGTATAAGCTTTGAAAATGTTTTTAGAACATCGGTAAAAGATTAAGTTTATAAAAGATTTAATAAAATTTTGGCATAACTTGCCCGTTTATCGAATGTTTCCCAAGTCAAACAACTCTTTGAATAATTTAATTTAACGTCAAGCTTTATAAATAAATGCCCTCAATAATATATATATTTGGACATATTATTCGCGTGAATATTAGTTGTTTAGTTTTATCGACCATTTTGTATTGTTCGGGTTCCAGGTACGTTAAGATCTTACGAGCCTAACGTACCCTACCGTCTCGTGTACCAAAGGGTCCATAACGTCCAAATAACCAATACCGTAAATCCAATACGTCCAAATGTTGCCCAACAAGATAAATAATCACGATCTCAATTCAAATCCAAGTGTTGCAATCAATCCCTTAACTATATCCAACTCATTTATTGTTTCATATTTATTATTGCCATTTATATATTTTGTTAAGTTTTCCCAAATCAAAATTAGTTGCCGAAACCGTATCAAAAAACATAACTAAACAAACAAACGTAACCAAAATAATAAATGTCTCCGCCGTGACTCGAGACGAGTCACGGCTCGATATCAATCAAACCGTGAGCCTCTCGGCTCAAATCCGAGACCAAGCAACCTATCGCAAACACAACACAAACAACAACACTACTAGCAACACAACACAACATCTCCATGTCCAAATCCATCCAAATCCGAGTCCTAAACCCTCGGTTCGCAAAATACCCATCTCCAAATAACTAATCAACAACAACATCAACAAATATAACCAAAAACCCACCACACCGAGTTGACTCGGTGTGGTCCAGTCGACTGTCGAGACCAGGCCATGACCAAACGGACCCACAATCCAAATCCGAAGCTAAAAACAACATCAAGGACTTCCAAGTAATTAATAACAATAAGAAAATAGAAAACCCTCACCGAGTCACCGGGTTGACTCGGTGAGTCACGCGAGTTGTGGCGAAAACAGTCCACACAAGAGGGGTTTTGCAAGATTATAACCATTTTTATTTATAAAAACTTTATATAAATCGGATTTATTAAAAAAAATTAAACTAGGGTTTTGAAAGCATCTCGTTAAAATCATAAAGGGTGGCGCGTGAAGGCGTTTTACCATGAGAAAGGATGGTGGGGAAGGTGGTGGAGGTCTCGGTGGTGGTGGTGGCCGGCTGTGATGGCGCGTGGGTGGTGCTCCGGTGGTCTACGCGAGCTCTCAAGCTCCAGAAAAGATGGGGGTGAGCCGATCTATCGATTCGGCAAATAAAAAGTTTGGTCGGAAAAATATTCCGGTGACCGGCGCCGGAATCTGCTGGTGTTGGCCGGAATTTATGAGTTTTCCGGTGAGGGTGGCCTGATAATTCAAGAGAGAGAGAGAGAGAGAGAGAGAAATTGGGAGGTGTGTGTGTGTTTTATTTGTGAAAATGAAATAAAATAATAAATATAGGGTATTTATATTAAATGAAAAGGGTGGGAAGTGTAAATGTTGGGAATGAGGGTGGAAATGGGAAATACCACGAGGGACCAATACTGCCAACTTGGCTAAACTTCTCGCAAAAACGCTTCGGGGTCCAAACGACATAGCAAACGGACTCGAAAAATTACGAAACTTGCGCCATTGTTCACGAAATCATTTTTCCAATAAAATCAAGTATAAACTTCAAAGTTTTTTTTCTCGAACTCAATATAATTCAATATATTTTGCAAGTACGATATGATTCGAGTTTTCTAGGTTGTGCCAGCTCGATAAAGGAACAAAGCTCACATTAAATAAGGTAGTTCATGGTTTTTCAAACCTAAACAAGTTCAAAGAAGCTCAAAAGCTAAGGAAATTCAAAAGTAGGGGTTTTGGCTCATAAAATAAATTAAGAAAAATTACTGGATGTTACAGCACATACCCCTAAAAGGAATCGCGTCCTCGCGATTAGATCAGGTAATAGGTCGGAATATTGTTGGCGGGAAGGTGATGGTACTAAAACGGTTGAAGTCTCAATTACGCAATGTTTCACAATCTTGCTAGTGGGTCTCTTTCAAATTCTCAGTCTCAATTCCAATGTAAGGTTCATATCCATGTGACACAAATTTTTCATTTCGATACATGAAAGCTGGTATAGATGGCGGGGTGACTGAACTTCAAATTTTACTTCCAAAATCTGGGTTTTCTTCCTCAGAAAAATGGATAAAACTTTTATCCCAAAACTTTATTTAGGTAAACATTATTACAAATTCGACCAAAATAACTTTCCAAGTGTTACAAATTTCCATGTTCAGAATTCGTGGTTACGTAAGATGACACAATTTCAAAAGATTTTTATAAGTTTGTAGAAATCGGGTTCCCATCGTGGTATGGGTGAGATAAATTCACAAAACAAACAGTTGACATTTCTCAACAAAAGTTTGATAAGATATTGACCAGAAGAAATTTAATCCTCAAGATAAGAATTTTCAGAAAAAGTGTCACTATGAGTTTCAAAGTTGACATAAAAACATTTTAAGGAAGAGGTTTAAAAGTAATAACATTAAAGAAGAAGGGTAGCCGAGCAGGTCTACCTATGTTCCTAATCATCAAAGGAAAAGCATCTAGTTGACAAAGCTGAGTGGGGTTCAAGGTTTAATATAGGTGAAGCTCAAAAGAGTAAGTATCCAATTTGCTCAAACGATATCCTAATCGAAATTGTTGTACCAACGGTTGAAAAGAAATACTCAATGCTAAGAGATATCATGACTTAAACGGTTGCACTCATGACCCGAGATGCTTAAATCAATTCCAACATATATTGAGAAAATTCCTTCTCGTTCATAAGGTGAGGTCGAGTATCAATAATCGTTAAACAGGCTAAGATCTCTTGGTATTCCGGTACAAAATTCGGGTCACATAAAAGAAACGAGTTGCGAGCATGTGTTGTCTAGAACTCCCAGAAGGTATGATATCATAAGTGTGCGGTTATATTGACAACCTAGTTCGACATCTATACTCAAATCATAGAATCTAATCGCACGGAACGAGTGGGGTAATTTAATATTGATGAAACAGTATCAAGGCTTGGTAGGTTGTCATCTATAATCTCAGGCGAAGGTGTGGGATCCACTTCCAGGGTTTAGTTTACTTTGAGAAGAAAGAAAATTATCAATTATATAAAATAATAGCATGAAAACACTTTCATGGCCGTAAATGGCTCACCTGGTAATTGTAAAATACCTTATAAAATAGTTTGTGGATCATCTTATAAAATAATAGAGAACAAATTATCATTTATAAAATAANTTCAAACGACATAGCAAACGGACTCGAAAAATTACGAAACTTGCGCCATTGTTCACGAAATCATTTTTCCAATAAAATCAAGTATAAACTTCAAAGTTTTTCTCGAACTCAATATATTTTGCAAATACGATATGATTCGAGTTTTCTAGGTTGTGCCAGCTCGATAAAGGAACAAAGCTCACATTAAATAAGGTAGTTCACGGTTTTTCAAACCTAAACAAGTTCAAAGAAGCTCAAAAGCTAGGGAAATTCAAAAGTAGGGGTTTTGGCTCGTAAAATAAATTAAGAAAAATTACCGGATGTTACAGCACATACCCCTAAAAGGAATCGCGTCCTCGCGATTAGATCAGGTAATAGGTCGGAATATTGTTGGCGGGTAGGTGATGGTAGTAAAACGGTTGAAGTCTCAATTACGCAATGTTTCACAATCTTGCTAGTGGGTCTCTTTCAAATTCTCAGTCTCAATTCCAATGTAAGGTTCATATCCAGGTGACACAAATTTTTCATTTCGATACATGAAAGCTGGTATAGATGGCGGGGTGACTGAACTTCAATTTTTACTTCCGAAATCTGGGTTTTCTTCCTCAGAAAAATGGATAAAACTTTTATCCCAAAACTTTATTTAGGTAAACATTATTACAAATTTGACCAAAATAACTTTCCAAGTGTTACAAATTTCCATGTTGAGAATTCGTGGTTACGTAAGATGACACAATTTCAAAAGATTTTTATAAGTTTGTAGAAATCGGGTTCCCATCGTGGTATGGGTGAGATAAATTTCACAAAACAAACAGTTGACATTTCTCAACAAAAGTTTGATAAGATATTGACCAGAAGAAATTTAATCCTCAAGATAAGAATTTTCAGAAAAAATGTCACTATGAGTTTCAAAGTTGACATAAAAACATTTTAAGGAAGAGGTTTAAAAGTAATAACATCAAAGAAGAAGGGTAGCCGAGCAGGTCTACCTATGTTCCTAATCATCAAAGGAAAAGCATCTAGTTGACAAAGCTGAGTGGGGTTCAAGGTTTAATATAGGTGAAGCTCAAAAGAGTAAGTATCCAACTTGCTCAAACGATATCCTAATCGAAATTGTTGTACCAACGGTTGAAAAGAAATACTCAATGCTAAGAGGTATCATGACTTAAACGGTTGCACTCATGACCCGAGATGCTTAAATCAATTCCAACATATATTGAGAAAATTCCTTCTTGTTCACAAGGTGAGGTCGAGTATCAATAATCGTTAAACAGGCTAAGATCTCTTGGTATTCCGGTACAAAAGTCGGGTCACATAAAAGAAACGAGTTGCGAGCATGTGTTGTCTAGAACTCCTAGAAGGTATGATATCATAAGGGTGCGGTTATATTGACAACCTAGTTCGACATCTATACTCAAATCAGAGAATCTAATCGCACGGAACGAGTGGGGTAATTTAATAGTGATGAAACAGTATCAAGGCTTGGTAGGTTGTCATCTATAATCTCAGGCGAAGGTGTGGGATCCACTTCCAGGGTTTAGTTTACTTTGAGAAGAAAGAAAATTATCAATTATATAAAATAATAGCATGAAAACACTTTCATGGCCGTAAATGGCTCACCAGGTAATTGTAAAATACCTTATAAAATAGTTTGTGGATCATCTTATAAAATAATAGAGAACAAATTATCATTTATAAAATAATGAAACAATCATGTAAAATGCTAAATAAAATAGTTTGCACGACAGTTTGTAGAGTGATGAATAATGATTTATCATTCATAAAAATATTAATACAATTATGTAAAACACTTAATAAAAGAGTTTGTAAGATAGCGGATGAAGTGATGGAGAATGATTTATCATTCATAAAATAATCATAAAATCATAGTTTAATCGGTGATACAAAAGCAAGATGTAGATCGGGTTACACAATGACTTGGGAGATGATTCGTAAGACAATGCATAGAGTAATAAGAAAATCATTTATGATTCATAAAATATTGGGAGAGCGGTAGCTTACTTAGTGATTTAGTAGCAAAACGATT
Source organism: Artemisia annua (assembly GCA_014162995.1). NCBI lineage: Eukaryota > Viridiplantae > Streptophyta > Magnoliopsida > Asterales > Asteraceae > Artemisia > Artemisia annua. The sequence goes on from LBNU01008873.1 coordinate 76,409, forward strand.
CATCGGGTGGCAGAAAAATAGTTTTGAAAAGTAATGACAAAATAATTTGTAAGACAACAATAATAATATAGTTTTATTGTTTTGGAATAAGGGAATGGCTAGTCAGCTAACGAGAGAGTAAAGCGACTTACAAGATTGTACTAAAACAGTCAGAATAAATGCATCATAGCTTACGAAGCTTTTATGAAATTACTCGTTGGTTTATAAAATGGTAGTAAAGTAGCGAATCGGTTCGTTACTTAATAATGGGAGGGCTTGTGCAATGAGTTGTAAAACAATTTATTGGGCAGCAAGAAAATAATTTAGCATTTATAATATAGTAAGAAGCTTTAATTTGTAATATACTAATAGGGTAGTAAAACACTTCATTTAAAACATTTTGATTATTCAAAATACTTTAGTTTATTAAAACTACCTTGTAAAAATAGAAAATAGTAATTGATATTAAAAATTTAATTTATTATTTATAAAATGGTGGTAACATCGAAATCTTAGTTTTCAAAATATAGTAATAAAACATCTTGTAGGTTGACCGTAAAACGGTCGGTAAAGCAATTGAAAGCGGTTTGTGTGAATTTGTGTGTAGGGGTGAAAATAATGGAATGTGGAATAGTGTAGTAAGGGGTTTAATTACTCACGGAAAACTTCTATATAAATCGCTTAGGGTAAGGAAATTTAAAGTGAAATAATAGGATGACCAATAGGTTATCGTATGTAGAAATAGCACAATAGTATTTGACGCTTGGTTAAGTAATAGTGAAAATATAGTGCGTAATTGAAATATGGTGGTTCATAAAAGTTGAAATAGAACGATATTACTTAAGTGGGTAATTAACCGAAACGAGGTGACTTAAAAGATGAGGGTAAAAATGCGATGAGTTACGAACATAAGTGAGAATGAGATAAGTATGTAGGAAATTAAGGTAAGGATTTGAAACTCTTTATATAGCGGCAATTTTGCCCCATTAGTGGTGACTATTAAAACGAAGATGTTTGAAAGTAAAACATGTTTAAGATTTGAAAAAGGATAAACAACGCTAGTGAGGGTGCTATAACTAACGACTTATGGGTTATGGGCCCACGATTAAAGTGTAAAGTTTAAATGCGGAAAAGTTGAGTAGGTAAAACAAAGTAAAAATAAAAGTGTTGCCATTAGTTTGACGAAAATTAGTGCATGCGAGTCATAATGGAAAGTGTAA
>LBNU01008881.1:0-37594 GCA_014162995.1 Artemisia annua
CAATTGATGACGATCTTGGTTAGGGTTGTCGGATAAGTCACCACTTTTAGCGTGTGCGAGCCCTTAAGAAAATAGAGAGAAGAACTAGAGATTTGCTATCTTAAACTTTGATTGATCGTCATAAGTTAATGATCGTATATATAACCGAATAAACCCTAGCTTCTAAACAAGCCAAACATAAAGACATATTCTAAACAATGACACTGTTTTCTTAATACGACACAAAGACATTATCCTAATAGAATATAATTATGACATAAAGCGGGGCGTACCATCACCACTCCTTCGAATCACCTTTTCCTCAAGGTGTTGCTTGAAAATTTCTCTTGATTCCGGGAATCCCTAATCTATCCGTAATCCTAGTCATATCTTCCACACCCATAGTTCTCCTGCCTTCCGCTACCGCAACCAACACCTTTTCTCTCTTCCGCCTTCCACTTACCTTGGACATAACACAACACCATTCTTCCGCCTTTCGCTACCCACTATACCGAATAACCCTAGCTTCTAAAACAAGCCAAACATAAAGACATATCTAAACAATGACACTTTTCTAATACGACACAAAGACATATCCTAAATAAATATAATATGACATAAAGCCCGGGGCGTATCATTCACCACTCCTTCGAAATCACCTTGTCCTCAAGGTGTTGTCTTGAAAAATTCTCTTGATTCCGGGATCCTATATCCTAATCCTAATCCTAGTCATATCTTCCACACCCGTAGTTCTCGTGCCTTCCGCTACCGCAACCAACACCTTTTTCCTCTTCCGCCTTCCACTACCTTGGACATAACACAACACCATTCTTCCGCCTTTCGCTACCCACGCCGTAACAGGGGGCGTATACTTTTTTCTGAAAGGCATTTTATTATAACGATATGACGATCTAGTAAGAAACTAGAAGCGAAATAATACAACAAGAAAGATTACAATGAATTTGTACAAGGATGATTAGGATTACAAATCCACTCAAACCAAGTATGATTTGCTTTTTTATGCCTATAGAGGATCCTCCTCCGAGAATGGGAAAGCACTTTGATCTCTTCACCTAGAGTGTCCTTCCGCGGGGGTTTAGCATCGAAGCAAACTCTATTCCCATATCTCCATAAGATCCAAAATGTTGTTTGTATAACAACATCAAAACAGCCTTTCGAAAAGCTATTTAAGTTCACCGAATCACCCCACGAGAATAAGCCTTGAATATCTCTTGGATAATCTCCAATATCCCACCAAGCCGAAACTATTTTTGGGCCGTATATTAGCAATGAAGTTTTTTAAATGTACTGATTTTTTACGTAAATAATTTTTCGTTCCACTTAANGTATAACAACATCAAAACAGCCTTTCGAAAAGCTATTTAAGTTCACCGAATCACCCCACGAGAATAAGCCTTGAATATCTCTTGGATAATCTCCAATATCCCACCAAGCCGAAACTATTTTTGGGCCGTATATTAGCAATGAAGTTTTTTAAATGTACTGATTTTTTACGTAAATAATTTTTCGTTCCACTTAATGTGACAAACTTTCATGTTTTGTGCTAATTTGCACCAATGTTTATTGGTTACCAGTTAAATCTTAATAAAACCGACAAACAAACCTAAACAAATTTAATGCCTAGGCTTTGGCCATACAATACTAACGAACTTTTCAGATGTACCGATTTGGTATGTGAACTATTTTTGTTCCGCTTAATGTAACAGACTTTCATATTCGATATTAATTTATTAAATTTACTATATACTTATTTGATGTTATCTTGTATTAATTTGTTAATTAGATAGTTATTAAATGTACCGTAAAGAAATATTTAATTTGATATTAAATGCAATTATTAATTAAAATAGAATGTTCGGGATAAATTAATGTAAAATAACCAATTCCCTTAGGGCACTTGTTAGACAATCTCTTCTTAACTAGATAGTTATTGCATGTGTAGATTAAACTTACATTTCAATCGAAAAATCTTGTTAAATTCGCATTTTTATATAGTTTAACATGTTGCTTAAAAAAATTAACTTCGGAAAGTTTGTACCGCTCTAATTATCTTGCGAATATCTCAAGTCATGAGCTTATAAGAAAAATAGGTCTATTACCTAACTTATGTGAAGTCTTGAAATATGATATGAGGATGAACCACCAAACGAGATGTATGCCAATCTTTTAACTTAGAAGATTCCATTTGATTTTGATACGTTGAGACTACTAAGCACAATATAGTTTCTCTTCAAACCGCAATTTGTTGTTGAATGTGTAGAGGCGAATTTCTTTTCAAACCAAATTTGAGTGTACACATTAACTTCAAGTCTTTAGCTTAGAGTAGTGTAATCAAGGTTTTAAAAACCTTTTACTAATGTATCAAGTTTTTGGAAAAGGTTTTAACCTTTAAACTTGTCTAAAACCCATCTTTTTTTTACTATTCTATCAAGTTTTTGGAAAAGGTTAAACTTTTTGTTGCCTTCACTGTTCTTTGACTGATTAGGGTTTTTAAATCCAAACCTTGGAAATTTGTCTTGTTTATCGTGGGTTTTGGGGTGTTGATTCTTGACACTCCTTCAAAAACGAGATTTTACTGCTTTCATAAAAATATAAAAATACAAAAATAATCATCCTCCACCCTTAGACCTTAATTAGAGTAGTCTTTAACCTAACGAACACTATTCCCTGTGAGAGAACGATCAATCCCCCGGTACTTGCCACTACACTATACTACATCGGTCAGGTACACTGCCTGGTGGGGATTGTAAGCCTCTTGAGATCCCTTGAGAGGTAAAACAAAGTGCGTAAGCAATCCCACGCGCATCACAAAACAAGGCCTACAAGGCCGATTAATCGCCGATTAGGTGCTACAAGGCCACCAACCTTTCCGATTTGTGTAAATCGGTCAAACAACGCGGTCAACCGTGGTCAACGACAGTTAATAACGGTCAACGGAGGTCAAGCTTGCCCGAAACCTTCAAACCTTGCTGGAAATACCCAAAACTCATCGTAAAATTGTATAATAAGTTATACTTGTTGTCTATATCTATTTCAAGATGTTTTTTTAAGAAAAATCTTGCGAGTAATACCTAAAATTTGTCGGAAATACCTAAAACTTGCTAAAAATACAGAAAACTTATCGAAAATGCCAATCCGATTAATCACCGATTAATCCCGCCTAGACCGATTACAAGCTACAGGGGGGTCGACCGCCCGACTACCGATTCACGATTTTTACAACCTTATCTCTAAACAAATATGTATGTCCGTTGAAGCTTATCAAATGCAAACTGGGCAGATGTGCTGTTACTAGAATGTCTTTTTTGAATATTGCTTATTTTTATGGGTCTTCAATATCTTGGAATAGTAAAAAAAGAAAAGAAAAAATGTACTTTGGCTAAGTCCTTTGCTGAAGCATAGTATAGGGCAATGGCTTCTATTACATCATAAATTGTTTAGGTTTTAAAAATCTTAAAGGATTTGAAATGTGGAAGTTAATTCGTATAAATGTTTTCCGTGATAGTAATGCAACAATTAAAATTGCTACAAATCTCATCTTTCATGAAAGAATTAAATACTTAGAGATAGACCTGCATTTTGTAAGAGAAAAAATCTTAGCAGGTGTAATTTCGACATAGAAAATAGATACTGCAAAACAAATTGCAGATATTTTTACTAAAGCAACGGATACATTTCAGCATAATCTTTTGTGTTCTAAGTTCAAACTGTTTGATGTTTTCCAAGATAAGATTAAGGAGGCGTGTTAAAAGATATATAATCTTACGTGGAAATATAAGTTCAGAGACTAATTTGTATTTCTTATATTCTTGTTTAAGGATATTGAAGTTTTGGCTTGGATTGGAAAAAGCATGAAAGTGCAAGGATTGATGCTACTCAAGTCTAAAATAACCAAGCGTGCAGCTATATAAGCAGGATTTTTGTTAGGGTTTTCTCATAACCCGGTTGCAGTCATATTTACTCTCTCTCAAAATGCACAAAACTCACATCTTTTTCTCTCTTTGATCTCCATACAATTTTGGTTAATTTCTGAGTTTGATCTTTGTAATAGAACTATTATCAAGATATATAATAGAGATACAACTGATTAGCTGGTGTATCTTTTGTGGTTGATTGGTTTACCGATTAAGATCAATTATAGTTTTGTTGAACTGAGATTCAATAAAGGTCTTGTGTGTGTTCTTTTGTAAAATTGTTCATCTGTAATTGGAAGGTTATAAGAGCATCTACAACGCATCAAGTTTTTAAAGACTTGATGCATTTAATACATTAATGATTGAATTTACTTTCTATACAAAAATCTATTTTTCAAAATCTTGTGTAATGCTAAAAATTCTTACAATAGCTTTTTTGTGTACCCTATTTGTGTCATTTAAGTCTTCAATTAATGAAAATAGCTTGGTTAATTTTGTGTCAACGCTTGCTATCTACCAAATCATCTTCCAAAAAGTCTTTAGTAAAGCTTTTGTTGTAATGCACCAAGTCATTCAAAAAGCTTATTAAATAGTGAAAAATCTTTTTGTAAACTGATGCATTGCAGTTGCTCTAAGACATTTATTGTCTGAATTTCAAGTGAACATATATGGCAAAAAACAGATGTTGGGCAGCAACCGAAATGGCTATTACACATGGTGCTTTTGCGATCATTGTGAAAATCGATCTTATTGTTGCATACTTACATTATTATCAATCTGGTTGTTTTATACATTGGCTAACGAAACCAAGGTGAAAGTTATTAGTACAAGATTTAGAATTCGATATTATGATTAGGGATTTAAATTTTTCAAAACCTAAATCCAGAGGTAAGATTAAAGAAACACAAGCCCATAAACTGGAATAAGTTCTGAAAGAAAAATATTACATCCAAACCACAAACTGGGAAAAAAATAGTTAGTTATCGATAGATGATCAACCGGACTTTTATTTATGCATAACACACATCAACTACAAGTTGTAGGATATGTTACATTTATTTATAAGTACATAGCTAGACACACCTTTAAAGCAAACATGCAAACCTATGATACAGCTTAGTGAGCTAAATTCACCAGCAAAAAGTCTCCAACACCCTTATAGTTTAGTTTCTGTAAACCGAAGATTATGGAGTTAAAAAAAAGGCACACTTTATGTTACATTCGCACAAATATTCAGCTATTCATGCTTACCGGCTGATACTAGTAAACCTTCTCCTTCGGATCAGTAATCCCATAGATTCCCTCCGCCAGAGTTATCTCCTCCGTCCGGTGGTGAATTATTGTTATCCCTAGGTGGACTTATCAGCATTCCCTCAGCCATATGGGATAACATATTTGGGTTACCAAATACATCTTCATGGTCCATATATTGTCCATAGGGGTTGGTTCCAGTCCCACTTGAGCTTCCAGCACCACTTTGATTAGTGGGAGCTCGAGCTTCAGCAGCTCTTGCTGCTGCAGCTCGAATGTCATCAGCAGTGGGACATTCAGGAAGCGTATTATTCGGAATAGAATCAGGAAAGTTTAGTATGGCATATGTACCTTTAAGTGCCAATGCAGCTACATCATAAGCAGCAGCTGCCATTTCGGGTGTAGGATAAGTGCCTAGCCATATACGAGTTGGCTTGTTTGGTTCACGAATTTCAGATACCCATTTGCCAGCTCGTGATCGGATGCCATGGTAAACCGGGTGGCGAGTAGAGGAGCTGCCAGCAGCCACAGGAGGATTATTGTTTTCATTTTCGGGTTGCTGAGAAGCAGAGGAATTGCGGCGTCTACGGTTAGCCATGCAATGTACGTTATGTTATATTATGGATGGATGATTTGATAACAAAATGTATAGGTAGTTATATAAGCGAAAAAATAAACTATGTTGGTGGTTAACTTTTAATGTTAAGTGGGCCAAGGTGGGTTGTAAACCTTATGCACCGTGGCGAGTTCGCGGATGCTCTTTTTTAGTAAAACTGAAGTTCTAAATCTGGAAAGTTTATCCAAGGTTATTTCAATCCTTGGCCTTTTAAATTGAAACAAGTACTGAGAGACCCCTTATAATGCTATTGAATCTGTGGATGGATATATAAGGATTGAAATTAAACCCATAATTTACGACTCAGGTAGCAATTAATATTAGCTTCGGTTGTTTGTTTATATGTGTGTATGTGAGATTATATTGATAAAAACTTGATTTAGAAAGTAAAATTCAGAATTATTCTTTGGTTGATGTATTTATAAACATTTACTTTGATTTCACCAAAATAGAATTTACATAGTGGTTGAGGGCAAACGAGCAACAAGCTGCGCCGCTAACCCTTTTTGAATTGCAAAGCTAACTCTTTTGAAAACTACATTCGTGGATATATGTGTTTATAAAGTAACTTAAATTTTTGAGATTTTTCTTGTTTAGGTAATCCGCAAAGGGTGAATCTTTGACCCGAACGTACATGGCTTGATCGGGATTTTTCAGTTACCGTTTTCGTCTCTTTCCTAGGCACCTACAAGGTGTGTATCTATCGAGTTTTGAAACTGAGACATCTTCTGAGTATATAAGGGGCCTAAACAATACAAGAATCTAACTCATAGTTATGTCTTATTCATAATGAATAGTTGGTTTTAGATTTTTTTTTATTGATGCTCGAGTTTTTTAATGTCAAACGAGTCTTTCCTAAACAAAATGTTCAAAGGAAGCTTGATTGGTAATCTTCGGGTCCAAAACATGATGAGTAGCTTCAACTAATGGGATTACCAGTTAACTTCAAAAATAGAAAAAACTAGCAGAATATATTGAATGCCAAAAACCAACTGAAATCTTCAATTCTTCTTGGATTAGGTTGCTTTATAATTTAAGTAAACTGGAGGGGAATATGTGATAGCTATATGTATCGTGAGGGGTGTTGGTGCGAATAACACTGGGACTGTAGTTTTTCACTACTTTGTAGTGTTTAGCGGCTCGGATGTGATTGCAATATAATCCCATAATGGTGAAAAAGGACACGTTGGACAAAGAATAAATGCCAATGGGCCCATATATACCCGTTTGTCACTCGTTAAGTACATTCGTAGAGTAAGTTTCACATGTTTTAATTTTTAAGATGCAAATGCCATAATGTTATTGTAGAGAAACGTTTAAGTGACTTCAATTGAACAATCCACATGGACGGACCACATAAGAGCCAGGTGGCACGGCTCATACCCGATTTTAGATCACGAAATGTAATTTTTTTTATATAAAATATGTTTTTTCTGAGCACGTGAAACCTCTAATTTTTACATAATAAATATTTTATAAGGCAACTTTAGTACTTATAATGTTATTATATTGTTTATGTTTACTGAGATACATATATGTACAAATACATTAGGACATTTAACTAACATGCTTGTAAAATGATTGGTAACGGTAATCAAAACTAGAAACTTTTTAATGAAACTGAATATACTCATCATTAGATCAGATGTAGTAGTGGTTTCTCACCACGCGTCGATGAGAATTTTTTGCTAATCCATGTGTGGTTCCTGTTACAAGTAATGTGTGTAAAAAACAAGAAAAAGAAAATAGGTGGTGCGTACCACCGAGGAGAAAAAGAAGATAGTATAGAAAGGCCCAGCGAAGCTCGACAAAACGAAGCCATAATTAGTTGATAACTAATCTAATCCAGTCCATGAAACATCATTTATGATAATGGTCATCATCCCTTATTATTACGATGTCGTGGACATGTGTAATCTAGAGATGGGTCTAGTGGTCATGCGACAAACATCACGCCCATTTCGTTCTTTTTACGGAGATTCCTCCGCATCAAGACCTAAGAATATGCGTTCACGTGTCATTCTTGTCTCATCCATTGGATGACCCCCGCATGGGTCTCTCAGTTTCATTGAATCTAATACAATGGGTTCCTCAAAACCCTAAAGACATCACTATAAATAACGAGGTATTTCATGAGAAATGACCAAATTTATCTTCTCCCATTTTCACGGACATAAAACCCTAATATATGTCTCGTTTTATCTTACTTAGCTATTTTTAGCTAATGCATGTTTCTTGCAAAACTGTCTTTGTATTCGTTTATGTCAAGCGAAAGCATATTTGCGGAAAATTTAAGGAGTAAGATTTGGTAGTATTGATGATCTTGGAACCCGGAATTTAGTCTAATGTTTTAATTAGTGTTCATATATATATAAACTAAGTTTTGAGAAATACTTACGTACGTAACACTCGTTTGTAGTTTTGCATTTTTTTTTTGGGTAAAGGGATCTCCACCCTGGTAAAATATATTAACCAAATAAACTTTTAAAGTACAATGGAATGTGGCTGAAGTACCACATTAACCTCAAGCAAACGCTTGAACAACCACTAGAACATTTATGACATGCCATAAATGAACAACTAGCTACGAAAAACTAGAACAACCATGAAAAAAAAAACATGCACGAATCAACATCGCATATTACTTCCTCGACTTGCCTTGGACCTTAAAATCAAACATCTTGTTAAATTCCTCCAATTGCCCAGGTAAATCAAGAACCTGGGCAGCGTAATCATCAGAAAAATAACCTTCAAGCTCGTTTTGTCCTCCAGCTGATGACAGGTAACTACTCATAGGATCGTCTGGCTCAAGAACCTCATCATCACTATCAGATACAACCACATTACCTACCTTAGAGAAAGGATTACCCTTCTTAATCCCCTCAACCACCGGAACAGGTTTCCCATTATCATCCACAAGCGTTCCTATCCCATCAATAATGAGCTTTTCAAGCTTATCAATTTTCTCGACGATAGGGGTACTTGGTTTACCAACCTCAATAGACTCATCAACCTCATTGTCACTATCAATCTCCATAACATGACTGCTTTGCTCCCCTTGTGTCACCCCAACCTCAGGCCCCATTTCAGAATTGGTCACCTCATCCATAAGCGAACCAAATGGATTCTTAGTGACGATATCACTTAGATCATCATGAATATACTTATTAGAAGTATGCACATCACTTTTCGCTTGATTAACCGGATCTTGCGCAGCATGCATATTAGGACCACTAGCATTGTTGTTAGTACCATTACCTTTTGAAGACGACGCTCCATCGGAACCCACTTTCTTTTTCGAAACTGGCTGCCAACGATAATTCAATGTGACCCTCGGTTTCGAAAAACGAACTCCATCAATAACCTGAGTGGGCCCTTTACCCTTACCTTTTCGTTTGGTAGCTTCTACAAATCCTTCCTCATCACCATTATTCTGAACACTATGTTGTTTAACATTCTTAGGGCATGCAGCATCAATATGATCAAAAATTTTACATGAAGTACAACGAGGCGGCTTCCATTCATATTCAATATCAACACGCACCAACGAATGACCTTGCCCATTAGAGAATGGAATAGCCACAACCACATGATCCAATAACTCGTCGAGAGATGAAACTTCAACAAGAGCACGAGCATATGAATTCTGACCCCAAGACTTAACACACATAGAGCTAGTATAGGAATCTAACATAATAGGCTTACCAATTTGAGTCGTAATCAAGCTTAACCCAACCTCTGTATAAGCAACAATTGGAACATTAAGTAATTTCAGCCATACGGGAGCTGCAGTAACTTCCTCTTTAGCAAGCGTAGTATTAGGGGACCAAACACTTAGGAAAATAGGCATCGAACGAATCAGCCATGGCCCCGCCTCTAACACTTTATCCATACCCTCCTTAGTAGAGAATTGAAACAAAAAGAATCCATTGTTCAACATAACACGTTCCAGCCCAAACTTTGCCCATGTATTCTTAACGTAATTCTCTACGATAGGGAAAGCAAGTCTCTTCCCAATAAAATACCCATACAAGGTGTTAACAAACCGCGATGAAACATCCTCAATCTCATTAAGAGGAATAGCGACATGAGCACCTTCCACTCGCTCCTCATTACGGAGCTCACATATATTTACCGATTTGAATGCATTGTTAGATTTAAACAATGAGGCGTATGATAGTTTAGGCAAACTTTGTGAATTGATATCATTAGCATTCTTACCATTACCATTCGCATTCCCATTCCCATCCGTAAAACTTGTTTGTGAATTCGGAACAGGCACACCATCAACTTGACCAAGAACCGTACCACTACCCTTGTTACCCTGCGAATTATGTGTATTGCTCATCTTCCTTCTACCCACGAAACAGAAAACCTCAAACAACTAAAAAACATAAGCGTACAATGAATAAAGAAAAAACCCTAATCGCTTAGGGTTTCGAAGCAAGGAAGCGCAACAACTAACCCATATCAGAGAATAAGCAAACGTTCATAGAGGTACAGGATAATATAGGCCGGTGTAAACCCTAACAAAACGATCTAAAATAATAAGAGAGCAACAAAAATCGTTGAAGATGTTAGGGAAATACCGACCACCGATTAACTAAACCAAAAAGATAATCACCAAACACAGCAAACAAAGTGGATTAATTCAGCAATAAAGAACAAAGGACTGAGAAGCACGAATACTAATCAGTTATTTGATCAAATCGTTGAAAAAAGCACAAGTTTTGGATGGATTTAGTGAAAAATCGATTGGGGCAGTAAGGGTTTAGAAAATCGCCATAGAGGAAGTCGCTTTTAGGGTTTAGGAAGGTTAGTTAGTTATTTAGTTTTGCATTTTTATCCGTTAACTTCTAACATGCTGCAAATAATTTTATTCCCGTTGCATACTTGCATGATTTTTAATGAATTGAGATTAAATTTTTTTAAAATCTATTTTCCGAAATTAGGGTGCTACAATTTGAGTTCCTTTTCTTTTTCAAGGAACAACGAATGAGCAGTTTCAAGCATAGTTGTTAAGATCTTGATCGTAATTTTAGTATTTTACGATTTTATGATATTATAAAGCAAAAATGATCCCGATCCTACGTAGGATTTTTGCGAGATATGATCTTAATAGGATCTCGATCGATCCGATCTTAATTTTCTCAAAGCACAAACTAAAAAAACTACAAATTTATGCATTAATTTTTGTAGAATATGAAAAAAACAATAGGCTAATTATATTAAAAACTTCATAATCATAATTTTTACTTACATTTCATGATATATGATATATAATAATACGTAAATTTGCATAATTTTACAACGCCTATTAAAAAAATGATAATATTGCAAGATCTTATTATCTTGATTCGATCTTACGATCACAATCTTGCAAAGACGAAAATAATCCTAGGTAGGATCCGATCTTAAAAACCCTTTCAAGATCTCATTTGGTATGTTAAAAGGTTTAGGTCCACGTTGTAGCTCTTCTTTCATGCGATTTGAATTATTTGGTAAGGTCTCTCAACAACAAATCTTATTTTGGTCAAGTTTGCATTCGTTCTAGTTTCTCATTTCTCAACTTCCAAGTAGATTTACTAGCTCATTTGTAATTTAGAAGATCCTAAGTGTTTGTACACATACATTTTGTAATTTGTGTGTCATCTTTCATGATGTCTCCATATAGTTACCTGATGTGTGTTTCGTTGTAGGTATTTTTATATTCAAGTATTAAGACTTATACTTTAAAGACACACTTTCACGGGCAGTGTACCCGATCAGATGTATCCAGTGGGGTAAGTACGAAGTCGATCTCGGGAATAGTATGCTTAGATCCTATCTAGTGTATTTTACAAGTTTAAAAGGAGGTTTTGATTAATTTGATTAATTAACTACTAAAAACATAAAAACATAAAATGTAAACTAAACTAAATTATACTAAAGTTGTGATCAATAAGAGAAAGTAGTGCTAGCCATGTTAATCCTATTCCATTCTAGTCATCCGTTTATTAGTGCAATGATCTAATTGTAAAGTACTGGTGACGTCAGGATATATGGGGAATATCTCCTTGGTCCAGAAAACATCCCCACACTCCTATCTAACCTAGACTAGTCCACTTGGTCCGTGAATCTAGTAACTATACATGTAATCTCCTAGGCCATATGGTCAATGTTCCTATCGGACTACAAGCATGCATTAATTCGTGTCAATCTAATCTATGTGATTTATGAGTGGTATTCATTTGGTCCATGCGATACCTTACCCATTCCCCATTTGGTCCATGCAAGAAAGGTAAGCGCCTACTTAAATGTTCTCATAATATACATCCAACACCCATTTCGTCCATGCGATACTAGACTTAAACTACTCAAACAAATAAACGAGCATTAAAACGATAAATTCATAAACTAAGGAATACAAGACATTAGATCTAAACAAAAGGAAATAACTATCATAGAATATTCATAAACATGGCTAACACCCAAGGGTGTTAGCCCATAATGTGTGTATAAGCACAAAGAGATAATTCAAGCGATACACAAATGGAAATCATAATGAAATCAATATGCAAACCGAATGATTAAGCCTAATGTGATGATACGAGACATTCTCTCCTTGTTATCATAGCTCTTGAGACTGATCTTTGTGCCTTGGAGTGGTGAAATTCGGTTGTGGTTGATATTGGTGAGTGAAAGATATCAAAAACTCCCGTTTAGGGCTTGTATTTATAGTCTTATGTTAAGGCGAGATTACGGCGTAATCGTAATGGAATACGTCGTAATCTATCTTGATTTCTGACGAAGAAAGCATATTCCAAGCATATTCTGCGTATCTTCTAAAATACGGCTAAATCGTGAGATGAGATACGCCGTAACCTTCAAATCTCCTATATACTTGGATGGGGGATAAGATCTTCATTACGGCGTATGGCCGGAGTTTTATACGCCGTAATCCTTCAATGGTTGACTTGGACTTTGACTGTAGAGCTTCCAATTTTGGCGCATTGCCAGAGTTAAATGCGCCATATTCTTCAATATTCACCAAGACTTAGTGAATTCTTCCAGGTACCAATACGGCGTAAGGCTAGAGTTTCTTACGGCGTATGCTCTTTTACAGTTTGCATACAAAATAGCTACAAATCATGCCATGAATCCGTGACTTTGACAATATTGCTCCATAATTACTGAAATAGGAAAATTAAGCTAATTAAGTATCAATGCAGATATAAATATGCATAATATGAGCAAATAACATGTGATAAATATTCAACAATATAGGACTTATCATTACCTCTATATCTTCTCAATATAATACCTTTAATCATTCAAAGAAGAAAATAACCAGCCAAAAGTTGAGAATTTTATTTTGCAGAAAACTTAATTTTATAATGGCATGATTATTGCACTGTTCATAAACCAAGTGTTATCTTTAATTCAAAATTTAGTATGTTATAAGCATTTTGAAATCAGCCTTAATGACTTTCAGTGAAGATATGCTTATACGGCGAAGTCAGTCACAAAGTCTATGTGTAATTTGACTTATTTTTAAAACTTAACATTTATTTACAGATCAAACACTTTATGGAGTATTTCTTTTCTTTTTTTTTTTACTAGTAAAAGATAGAAAAGAAACAATTACAAAAAAGAAATGCGCCCATATTCTTCAATATTCACTAAGACTTAATGAATTATTCCAGGTACCAATACGGCGTAAAGCCAAAGTTTTTTACGCCGTATGCTCTTTTACAGTTTGCATACAAAATAGCTCCAAGTCATGCCATAAATCTGTGACTTTGACAATATTGCTCCATAATTACTGAAATAGGAAAATTAAGCTAATTAAGTATCAATGCAGATATAAATATGTATAATATGAGCAAATAACATGTGATAAATATTCAACAATATAGAACTTATCATTACCTCTATATCTTCTCAATATAATACCTTTAATCATTCAAAGAAGAAAATAACCAGCCAAAAGTTCAGAATTTTATTTTGCAGAAAACTTAATTTTATAATGGCAAGATTATTGCACTGTTCATAAACCAAGTGTTATCTTTAATTCACTATTTAATATGTTATAAGCATTTTGAAAGCAGCCTTAATGACTTTCAGTGAAGATATGCTTATACGGCGAAGTCAGCCACAAAGTCTATGTGTAATTTGACTTATTTTTAGAACTTAACATTTATTTACAAATCAAACACATTATGGAGTATATCTTTTCTTTTCTTTTCTAGTAAAAGCTAGAAAAGAAACAATTACAAAAAAGAAATGTTAGCTATGGGATTTTCTAACCATCCTATCCACCTAAATCGGATCTTAGAATTTCTAGATAAAATTCACAAAAACGATTGATATACAATAGAATCCCAAAGAGTCACCTTCATAGGTTTAGAAGCAGAAAAAATCAAAGAATTATGAAAATTCCATATAGACCACATCATCGTAGCTGCAACCCCTTTAAGAATGAATCTAGCAGTCTTCGTTGCTTGATATATATTAAAAGCATCCAAATCGCACTATCTAGCCAATAAAGCCTAACGTGCCATCCCGCAAGAGAATAAAAGATGGTCACCATTCTCTACGTAATCACTACACATGGGACATAATAAAGAGTCAACGTCAATTCCTTTGCGATCAATATTCACCATAGTCAGAAGTTTATCCGAACTCAATCTCCTTATAAAAACATTAACTTTAATTGGAACACTTCTATTCCATCTAGTAGACGTCAAGCCACCATGTAAAATATGCTCATCACTATCCGAGCAGAAGCAACAGAAAAGCCTGTAGAAGCTAGAGCTCCGTCCATATTATCCGAAAACACAACGTTATGAATTAAAGCCATCAAATCTGCAAATTGACTGAACTCCTCACCGCCTCTTGGTAACCTCCTAAAGAGCATTATTCCAATTGGTAATATTGATTCGTTGAGCTACCTTGTACCATTTATCCCCATCCAAAAAATATACACGAGGGAGCAAAGCTTTTAGAGGACAATCCCTACGCCAAGTTTCACCCCAAAACATGATGGAATTCCCGTCTCCAAGAGACCGATTACAAGCAGTAAGCAAATCAATACCTTTCGTTTGAAGTTGTAATACCGAACGCATAATAGCATTCCAAGGACTTTGATTTGATTTTGCTAACCTCCCACTCCCAATACCTCCATCTGGCCCATGAATACCTTTAATCACCTTAGCCCAAAGGTCATTAGGATGACATTGAATCTCCAAATCCACTTAAACAAAAGGGATACGTTTAAAGCATAAAACTCCTAATGCCAAGCCCACCCATACTCTTACTATCTAAGCATGTGTTCCATTTCACCCATGTTACCTTTTTTTCATACAAGTTTCCTCATATAAAAACCTTATTACGCATCGACTCCCAATCTTTATGCATGATCGTGGGCATCAAATACAAAGACATGTAGTAAGTTGTAGGGTTATATGTACTGACTTTATCAAAGAGAGACCCCCACCGACCGATAACAATCGAGCTTTCCACTGAGACATCTTTGTGGTAAATTTCTGAATGATACACTTCCAATTTTTACATCAAGCCATGTTGCAACCTATATGCACACCTATGTAACATCATTGGCAGCTTTGAAACCCCACAACCGAGAACCGTAGCCATGTCTTAAATGTCCACATCAAAACACATAAGCCTACTTGTTTAGTTTTGTGAACATTGATTTTTAAATCGGGCACCAAATATAAACAAGCATGCATATCAGATTATACTCATTGGATTGGGACCGATCACCTCTAAAAATAGCATCGTTGACGTAAAATAAATGAGAGATGCCTAGATTACCTCGTCCGATTGAGGCTTCTTTAAACATGCCAATATTGACAGCCTTGCACGTAATAGCATGAACTCCTTCCATAGCGAGTGTAAACAAGAACGGAGACAAAGGATCCCCTTGCCTTAACCCCTTAAACATCTCGAACTCAGTTGTAGGAGATCCGTTTACCAGAATAGATGCCCGGGAATTCCTAAGGCACCCAGAAATCCATCTAGGCCATTTAAGCACAAACCCAAGATTCTCTATGACCGCATCTAGATAATCCCACCTTAAAGAGTCACATGTTTTCTCGAAATCAACTTTAAAAACCATAAGCTCTTTTTTCCGCTTATGATACCACGACATAACTTCATTCAAAATTAGGGGTCCGTCGAGAATATTCCTACCTTTAATAAAAGTGGATTGCTCCACATTAACACAGCTCCCAATAACCTTCCTAAGCCTATTAGCTAACAACTTACCAATTATTTTATATTGGCAACCTATTACGCTAATAGATCTAAATTCCGAAACAAATTTAGCATTATCAATTTTAGGGATCAAAGCAATAAAAGATAAATTACACCCATTTGAAAAATAGCCCGATTGAATAAATTCACGAATGAGCCACACTACATCAGATTTAATGACATCCTAGAACATTTTAAAAAACTTAAACGTTTTAAAAATAAAGGGTAAAATGGTCAATTGATGAAATAAAAGTTTATGATGTAACAAAAGCAACTTGTCTTTATCTAAGCAACTTCTACGGTAACCAACAAAATTCGTTAAAAAAAAGTCACCAAGAAATTCCTTTTTTTCTCTTAAACTTCAAACCAGCAATGTATAATTAAAGGCATCTATAAATAAATAATACCAGCAAGAAACTAACATACTTTTTACATTGTCATGTATCAATAAAACATGATAACGACTAACCACCATATATGTTATATATGTAACAACTAACTAGTAAACTCAAGGGTGTAACCTAGCGGTAACTAATTGTGTGTCTCAGTAAGAGATCTCCTGGTAAGTGGTCCACCAAACTTTAATTATTGCTCTATTGATCTCCTGGTAATTATAAGTGGATCAGGTTTTACTTGTATCAAAACAAAACAACTTACTAGTAATTTAACATTTAATTATTGGGCTAAGCTTCCTATTAAAACATAACATATACTAACTATATATAAGTAGTAGAACACATTCCATTTATTTAGAAGTTTATTAAGCACACTTATAAAGCAAACTTGCAATTCTTTAATACAACTTATTGAGTTACATTCACCTAACCGAAAAACCAATTTTTTTTTAGCAAACGGAAAAACCAATTACTTCACTAATTAACCGAGCAGCAGCAAAAAGAAGGCAGATCGATACATTCGAAAAAGTATAGTCACACATTCATGCTTAAATATGGAAAGCTACTAATTAAGCTTGGCCTTGAGTAGTCCCCTCGATTCAATTCTCATCACCGGAGTTTTATACGTCATCTGGGGCCACATCATCCCCCGTTTTAGGCTTATCAGCTCCTTGTTCAGGAAGGGTTGTTTGGGTTTCGTCAGCACTTTCATCAGTGAGAGCTCGGGCAGTGGCAGCTCTCATTGCTAAGGCGCGGATATCATCAGGCGTGGGACACTCAGGAACCGAACTAGGCAAAACCGAGTCAGGAAAGTTTAGTACAGCATAAGTGCCTTTAAGGGCCAATGCAGCCACATCATAAGCAGCAGCAGCCATCGAGGGTGTAGGATATGTGCCTAGCCATATACGAGTTGGTTTGTTTGGTTCACGAATTTCGGACACCCATTTGCCAGCTCGGCATCGGATGCCATAGTAAGATGGGTGGCGGGTAGACGAGGTACCCGCAGATGTCGGGGAAGGATTGTTGTTGTTGTTGTCGTCGTTGTTGTTGTTGTTGTTGTTGTCATCTGTTGGTGGCTGAAAAGGACTGGAGTTCCGGCCTCGACGGTTAGCCATAAAATGTTGCAGATATATTAGTTTGTGACAAGTTATAAAAAAGAATAAGATTCTTCTGTCGGTGGTCCAAAAATGTTCTGAACCGTGGCAAATTTGCGGATGCGCTTTTAATTAACCGTGGCAAGTTTGCGGATGCACTTTTTAATAAAAAAGACAAAGGTTCCTACATTATTTAGGTACACTTGGATATATTGTCGGTGGTACTATGTCCTACTATTGGCACTCTGTTGACATTTGATGTGAAATTTTTGAACCGTAAAACACCACTACTTGAAGATATTATATTTTATTTTTCTACAGTCTAACTTTTAACTTTTATTATCTTATTATTTCTCTATTCTTGTTTACTACGTAGTACAAGCTTACATGATAAAACATTATTACTTTTTAAAAAGTATTTTTATAGAATTTATGAGAATAAAACATATTTCTATTTTTTCAAATGTGTTTACTGTTGAAAGTATTTGTGTATCTATACTATATATAAAGAGGATATATCTGATAAAAACTTAGGCAACCCATAGCAATGACTCTCAGCGACCCTCAATNTCGAGGGTGTAGGATATGTGCCTAGCCATATACGAGTTGGTTTGTTTGGTTCACGAATTTCGGACACCCATTTGCCAGCTCGGCATCGGATGCCATAGTAAGATGGGTGGCGGGTAGACGAGGTACCCGCAGATGTCGGGGAAGGATTGTTATTGTTGTTGTTATTGTTGTTGTTGTCGTCGTTGTTGTTGTCATCTGTTGGTGGCTGAAAAGGACTGGAGTTCCGGCCTCGACGGTTAGCCATAAAATGTTGCAGATATATTTGTTTGTGACAAGTTATAAAAAAGAATAAGATTCTTCTGTCGGTGGTCCAAAAATGTTCTGAACCGTGGCAAATTTGCGGATGCGCTTTTAATTAACCGTGGCAAGTTTGCGGATGCACTTTTTAATAAAAAAGACAAAGGTTCCTACATTATTTAGGTACACTTGGATATATTGTCGGTGGTACTATGTCCTACTATTGGCACTCTGTTGACATTTGATGTGAAATTTTTGAACCGTAAAACACCACTACTTGAAGATATTATATTTTATTTTTCTACAGTCTAACTTTTAACTTTTATTATCTTATTATTTCTCTATTCTTGTTTACTACGTAGTACAAGCTTACATGATAAAACATTATTACTTTTTAAAAAGTATTTTTATAGAATTTATGAGAATAAAACATATTTCTATTTTTTCAAATGTGTTTACTGTTGAAAGTATTTGTGTATCTATACTATATATAAAGAGGATATATCTGATAAAAACTTAGGCAACCCATAGCAATGACTCTCAGCGACCCTCAATTTTTTTGTCACATCAGCTTTCTATTTTCTACGACCTTTTAAGTACACAGTAACGCGACCAACATCCTTTTCATTTTTATTTTTTAAAAATATTTTTTCCTACTTTTTTTAACAACAAAAATAATTTCATTAACAATAAAAACCATTACATAATAATTCAAATACATGTTAAAACATTACAAATAAAACAACTAAACTAGTGTTGATTTTCACGATGAAAGATGTGTTCCAATAAATCGGCTTTTATGCTTAGATGATCAGTTGCGCACTTGTGTATCTCGCGAATAACTTCTAACGTTTCTTCATGCGTTCTTATTGGATTATCATTACGATGTTGCTCCTCTTGAAAAAATCTGGGAGATATCACTTGCCGGAATCATGTAATATCATATTATGTAATATGACGCATGTGTACATTATATCCGTTATTTTACGTTGCGTCATCCCTCGAGCCGGCTGTTTAAGTATGTTCCACTTTTTCTTTAAGACACCAAAAGCTCGTCCCATATCTTTCCTTGCTGTTTCGTGCTTCGTCTTATAAGATTTTCATTTGTGATCATGATAAGGAAATATTTGTTACGCTTTTAGGGGGTCATCTAAGCCTTAAATCGTAATATTGTGATCAAATATTACCTCAAATCGTTCCTTTTGTCATTTTAGGTACTTTGGACGAGAATTCTGAAAAATTAAGCATTTTAGATATTTTTGGAGTTAAAAGTGAAGAAAACGACAAAATCAAGAAACCATGCTGGAAACAGTACCTGACGGCGTCAGATGTCACAAGGTGACGTCGTCACTTAATGAATCAAGAGGAGGATAACTTTTTACACTTGACGCGCCAGAGAAAGATTTGGTGATTACAACGTGACGGCGTCACGTTATAATTCAAGTAGGCCGTCACATGTTCCCACAAAGAGAGACGGCCCATAAGATAAACAAGAGAGACGGCGTCAAGAAGTTGGATTGGGCGACAAGAAACCCTAATTACGACAAGATGACGGCGTCAGGGTCCAAAAGCTGACGCCGTCACCTTTGTAACTCTATATATAGTTTTGGATTTTTCATTCATTAGTGTGGAACTTTTGTGCAACAAACCCTAGCCGAATTTTACAGCCATTGTAAGGGTTTCATACCCTTCTTTCATCCATGTTCAATTAAAGATAAGTTAATCTTTTAATCATTCAATATGTCTATGTGTTGTTTGATTATCTTTTATGTTTGTCTTTCTTTTAACATGCTAGCTTAGGTTTTTTAGTGTTTGCTTAGATCTAATGAAACCTAGCTATTAATTATTGATTGTTGGTTTGTTTGATTGTATTGGGTGATTGATTTCACGTTAGGCTCGAGAAAACTGGCCGAACTCCTATATGGTACTGGCTTGAACGTCTTGAGAAACGTATTCGGCTGTGTACACCGATGTTATTGGTTGTTTTTAATGCATGAGTGACTATTAAGGAGGCCATGATAGGGTACTAAACGTGTCGTCATAGGAAGAGATAGAAGCTTATAGAGTTGGGGAATGACGTACACGCCCCCACGACTGATATTAAGTAAAACAACCCTTCATCCAAACAATTATAACAAACCAATTAATTAATAAGAGATAGCTAGGGAGTAGTGAAATCTAAGTAAACACATTTTCTCACTATAAGAAGTTCACCACTTTTACTTTTCTGTTTATTTTTATTTTATTTGCATTAGTAGTTATTTTAGGTTAGTTGACTAGCAACTAATTCCGCCCACTCTTCTAATACACGAGATTTTACTTTGCTTTCATAAAATATAAAAATAAAAAAAGAATCATCATTCACCTTTACGCCTAGTTCACATAGCTTTCAATCCTAACGACACTATTCCCCTAGAGAACGATCAATCCCCCGGTACTTGTCACTCACTATACTACATCGGTCATGTACACTGCCTGGTGGGGGTCAAAGTCTTCTTTGGACTTTTCCAATTCTATTTCTTTTTCATCAATCGGGGCGAGAGGGAGCTGCTTCGAGGAGGCGACACCCACTCGTTTTGTCCGGATCAAACTCTCCCCAAAACAGGTAGGTGAGAAGGGCTTGGCTCCATGCAGGTCTTTCACCAACGGCTGGCACTGAATTAGCGCTTCGCGAAAGAATCGTGTGGCGCGGTGAAGGGGTCCCGTTGGGGTCCCCGGCTCTCCTGGTCTCCACCTACTTGTGGAAGAGGGGGTGAGTTGATATTAAGGTGTCAAGGCGCTCGAAGAAGGCCACAAGTGGAAGCAACCAATGCTTTGGTAATTCAGTTGACTCCTTGTTGCCAGTCAGTGCTTGCTGTCATGCTGGCAAAAGCGGGGCTTTTGGTCGGTTTTACCTACTATTGGATTTGAACCAATGTCAAAGAGCGATGTCATGTCACGTTACACACTTACACTATCATTATTTTCTCATTTCACTTTCCTTATCACTCACACACCCAAACCCTCCTCACAAGTCACTCAAGCTAAAACATCACTTTTAGAACACACTATACCCAACTAAAACGCAAACTTAACACAAAAACCAATTAAAATAAAAACCCCAAACCTTTTATTTGGCATTGCGCCAGTTTTCTCACTTTCTCTATCACGTAGGAGGCAGTATAGTGGCGCGATTATGGCGCCGGTCCACGTCAATTTGGCGTTGGCCGAAATGACTACACCCAATGCTCTGATATTTAATAATTCATCAATCAACTTGACTATTTTTACTTTATATTGAATATAATTTATTTAATCAATCATTTAACACCATTCATCAGTCGAGAGTGCATATTAAAAACGTCTGGTGTGCATTTTGCCTAGGCCATTTTTTATTGACAAATAGTATTAAACGTGAGAGAAACTGTGATACTTTGGTGGATCTAGATGTAACATGACGGCCAAATAGTAATAATTCATTAATAGTTTAATACGAGGGACCTATTTGGTAAAGTGAGTTAATATTTACATTAGAGTAATGTGGATCCACTCGTTGTTCCCAAACTGAATGATCCTAGACAGCCAGAGTCCCATATCCACTCGTTTGTCACACCTTCTATACTACTAGCACCTCCATTTTATGATTTTGACATTTTATTTATTTATATTTTTCTTTATTTCAAGAAAACTAAAACTGGATTATATCCTAAGTAATGTTACACACACTTAAAACAATCGTAAATTCTTTCATAATAACAATTGTCTTCTATTCAGTCCACTTAATCACCTTCTAATTAACTCATTACATGGAGAATTAAAAGAATTAGTAGGCACAAATTCTAAGAAAATAAGTCATCTTCTTATATCATTTATTGGTCTTTCTGGATTAACAACTGATTTAATTCTAAAACAAAAGTATAACGTAATATTAAATGTTTAAATAATTTGTAACATTAAACATATACAAAACTAGTCGCACCTCATTTGGCATGCATGATATGAATTTCTCATGATAATATTGATTAATTTCATATTAACACGTTTTTAGTCGAAATAGAATTTACATAGTAGTTAAAGGCAAACGAGCAACAAATGTTTATTATTTCCTTAAGTTGGATACAGGGTCATGCTAATCATAAAGCAAATGAAGCAAGTGCTCAAGGCTTTAAATTTTGAAAGGCTTAAATCATAAAATAGTACTCCCTCATTCTTAAAATAATTCTCCTATTTCGACTTTTTGAAATCGTTTCTTTTTCAACTTTGATATTAAATATCTATTTTGTGTTATATAATAATTTATGCAAAATATATGATGGATTGGTTTTTTAAATATTTTTTATTGGTATAATTTTTATCAAGTATTATATAACACATCCAAAAACATTAAAGATCAAAGTTGAGAAATTAAGAATTTAAAAAGTCAAATGAGGACAATTATTTGGGACGGAGGGAGTAATAAAGTTTAAGTTTTATTTAAATTTAGGGTAAATTGCAAACATGCTCCTTAAAGTAGCTCAAATGCGCAAGAAATACACTGAGACAAAAAGTATTGCAAAAACGACATTAATGTTCTATATTTTTGCAAAACAGCCACTGAGAGCTAACTTTCGTTATTTCTCTTGTTAAGTCCAGGTCAAACACAGTGAAATGACTAATATACCCTTGTCTTCTTCCTCATTTAAATTTCTTTTGAATTTCCAATTAATTTTATTCCTAAATCAAGAACATCAATATCAAAAACCAGAACATAAAAGAAAACCTAGATCCTTGCCACCACATCACAAACACAGCCATCACCACCACACAACCAACACCCTCTACCACCACACAACCACCACCATCAAATCCCTTTTTTATTTTGTAAAACTGAACGCACCCTGTTTTGTTACATGATTATGATATCTAAAATTTAAAGATAATTCCAAAATTTGCAAATCCATAATTGATGATCATTGATTCATTTCATCACACGATCAACAAGAATCATAACTAAACAATATAGACGGGAAAATTTTATTTGAAAACCGCTGTTGCTTATGTAAACAAATCTAAGATATATCAATGTCTGGCGATGACTTTTTTGTATACAATATCTTGTGTCGCGGACGGATTAAACTAGTGACAAAATAGTCATACAGACTTGAGTTATTATTTTTACAGCCATACAGATATGAACCCACCATAGTCATAGATAACATTGCATGACATATGAATTGCTTTGAAAGATTTTCCATTTGTTGGTCAAACATTACAAAACTGTGATCATGTCAAAACTCGAAAAAAACCCTCAAATTCAAATCCCATAAGCTAAAACAATCCTTAGAATTCATTAATCATAACCCTAAACCTACATAACTAGTTCCCAAATCCATCACCAAATCCTAGATCCAACCTCTCGACTCCACCGTAAGCTCTCGTAAACCTCCGTACACTGACGTTATTAGATCTAGTTCGCGTATGCTTCTCATAGATCTATAACTAGACAAAGTCAACCAACTACTGCTACTGGTATCAGATAATGATGATGAGGTGGTGGTGACATCATTGGTGACGTCGTTTTGGTTTTGACATTTTTGTTGTTGACTGGTGGAACACTGTCATTTAGGTTGTTGTTGAGATGAAGATGATCGATTGCGTTTAGGTAGAGAGTGATGTCGTGAAGATTATCGGAATCTAAGATCATACGAGTTGAGATTAATTAGTGGCATTCATACATGGTCAAAGGATCTAAAGGCCACTATGTTGAGATTAATAGTTCTTGGGGTAGAAGGTTGGGGTTGTTGGGATTAGTAGTTACGCTCTACTTTAATAGTGATGTACAAAAACTTGTTGGATAAATTACTTTGTTTTGTATCATGTCTTGAATTACTGAGTTGATAAGCAAGCACATTTTTGTTCCTTTAGAATAAAAATCATAGTTATAGATTTATTGTTGTGTTAAATGTTACGGTATAAGATTAACCATATTGGTGTGACTTTTGATCATGATCTAAAAAGGGATTTGATGGTGGTGGTTGTGTGATGGTGGAGGGTAGTGGTGTGGTGGTGGTTGTGTTTGTGATGTTGGTTGTGTGGTGGTGAACAAGTTCTAGTGAACAGAAATATGGAGCAATTTGCTAAAAGAACAAATTTCTAGTTAATCTTTGAAAAATCTGGGTAGTGTTCATGATGTTCTTGAGTGGTGGTGGTGGTAGAGGGTGGTGGTGTTGGTAGAGGGTGGTGGTGGTGGCAACTATGTTTGTGATGTGGTGGGAAACATCAAAGATTCCGATCATAAAATAAAATAAAAATCAAAGTGGGTAAATTGCAAATTACGTCCTTAAAAGTGGGGAAGAAGAAGAAGGTATATTAGTCATTTTGCATGCCAATAACGAGATAAACAATGGGTGTTAGCAAAAAGTAGCTCTCAGTGTTTGTTTTGTAAAAATATAGAACATTAATGTCGTTTTTACAATACTTTTTGTCTCGGTGTATTTCTTGCGCATTTGGGCTACTTTAGGGACTATTTTTGCAATTTACCCTTAAATTTACCTATTTTAGCTTTCTTTTTATCAAACTACTCAAGTTTCAATAGTGTTTTATTGTTTTAAAACTTTTATGTTTGAGTGACAAAAACAAAATGATAGAACTAAAACTCCTTCTTAGTTCTTAGATCGTTTATGACTCGCGGTTACTTTGTATATTTAAACGTACGAAAAAGATGATTAGAGTCATTAGTTCTTACGAGTCCTTTCGACCCATTCTCGTGATTAAATATTCCTGAATTCATTTAAAAACTTGAGTACTTGATAGTTGTCAATTATCAAGCACCAATCCATTTGTGTACCAACTTCTTGGAATTAAACAATATTAGAAATCCTTTCGACCTTTAAATTCAACAATGTTAAATCAACAAGTTTTAGAAAACGAATTATATTTAAACAAACTTATGAGAATAATCACTGATTCGATCAATAGTACATCTACAAATAGACAAGACCTTTAGCCCGGAAATAGCTAATGAGGTCAAACTACGTATACCGGGAGTATGTGATATCCCCGGGTCGTGTCCGTGTGAGGTGTGAAATGCGAAGTCGAGAACCGTTTTATGATCGGGTGATTTGAATAAGATTAAAAGAGAGAATTTGAGATTTCTAAACTAATAATCAAGCAAATAATAACTCAAAATAATGCAAATAAACTAAAAACGGAAGCATGTAAATCACAACTAAGCTAAAACATAATCTAAACCTAAAACGTAACGCGCTAAACTAAAAAACGTAATCTAAATGGGCAACTACTTAATCTAGACTAAGAATATGAATTTAGAAATGGAAAACTATTTAACAACTTGTGAAAACGCTAATCGTAACTTAAAAGAACTAAAATCGTAACTAAAAATGAAAACGGGCCGTTACCGGGCTCGATAACGGGTTAAAACGTAAAATTTTTGAAATAAAAGATCAACGGGTGTCAAACTAATTTTCCTAGATCCCAGATATAAAAAGAAAATTTTAAGGAAAAACATTTTTTTTTTTTTGATAATTTTTGTATTTTTTATGAATTAAAAACTAATTAATCTAAATAAATGCTTTAAAAACACTAAATGATTAAGGAAAACTCAACTTGGCAGGAAATTAACTAATACTAATATCTATCTAAGAAGAATTTTAAGGGAGAAAAAGCAGTTAGGCATAAGCAGAAATAAGCATCAATAAAAGCTGATAAGCAATCTAAGCTAAACTAACAAAGGGATAAGTAAATAAAAAAGGGAAGTGTTAACAAGTAGCAAAGGGAAGAGCAGATGGAAAGGGAGTGCGTTGCTATGTACCTGAACCAGGTGACCAGGGTTCAGATCCCCTTGGCACCATTTTTGTAAAACATTTTTCTTTTTTTTTTCAAAACTTTTTGCACAAACTTGTTGAAAACATGAAAATAATCAACTTTTATAACTGGAACTCTTTATAAAAACTAAAGACTAAGCAATTGGAAAGCAAAAATTATCACAGTTCTATATGAAAGCTTAGAAAGAAAAGTTTTTAAAAATCTAAAAGCTAATGAAAAGCCCCTAAAAGGCTGAGCTAAGGGGAACAAGCAAAGGGCAACTTAGGGGAAACCTAAATAAGCACTATGGGGACAAAAGTAAGCAATGTAAAAGCCTAAAAAGCACTAAACAAGCATTTCTAAACTAGGGGCTGCTGAATGGGGTAAAAAAAATGACTAGAGGAGATATTTTAGGCTGTAAAAAAATAGTAAAAATAAATTAAAAATACCGGTAACTAGAATACCCACTAAAGAAGATACGTACCAAATTTTAGAGCAAAAGACCTAAAATTAAAGAAATTAAAAATCAAAAACTTCTGGCTGTTCGGGTATTTTTTTTGACAGCAAAAATGGGTTGAAAATGCAAGTTTTGACCCACAAAAGCTAAGGACCAGATGTTGAAAACTTACACTAACCTATTATGAGCTATTTTGAAGCAAAATAAACAACTAAACGAAGCTTAAACTTAATTCTTACCTAGGTACTAGTTATGACAGACTTAAAAAAGAAATGTAGGAAACTAGTTAAAACTACTCTAGAACCTCTTGAAAATGGTGAATTTAACTTCAAAACTCCTAGAGACAGTAAATTTAAGCTAAGTGAATTCCAAAAGTTGGGTAAAAATAGGTTTTAGGCAAAAATTCATGTTGTGCCAAACACTCCCTTAAGTCCAGAATTTGGATTTTTTGAACTGAGAAATGAGATTTGAGCCAAAACTTTGTGAACCCAAAAGTGAAATTAGGTAAAAAGCAACTTAAAAAGCAGATTTAAATCAAGAATAAGCAGTTTACATAAGCAAATACAAAAAAGCTAAAACAGAAATTTAGAAAGACAATAGTATTTAAAACTGAAATTTTTGATTAACTGGAAATGTACTGAATTGAAAGACTTAAAACTAAAGCATAAACTAATTAATCCTACACTACTCCTACTAACTACCTATTCTAACCTACTCCTAATGCCTTATAATGTATGGCTACATAAGCTATTTATACTTGAACTGCTAGGGCTTCCTTTTTCTTGTCTTTTTGCTTGTCCTCTTGTGTTGTGTTTGTTTACTGAGAGGAATGGGAAATGAGACCAGCTTGTGCTTCTTTGAATTACATCACAACCCTCCATCTAAACTTGTTCCCAAAGTGTTGATTATGAGCCGTAGATGGGATTTTTGGCACTTGGATTGCTGACCTGGCCATGTCACATATGAGGAGGGGAGGGGACCATGGAGTTTGTCTGGTTGCAGGGGTGTGAGAGGGACAGGGAGAGGGTTTTTGGAGGACAGGGGTAAAATGGTTTTGGGTTGTTTTGACTGGAAAGGTCAAGGGTGTGTTGGGTGAAACGGGGTACAAGGTTTTTTTTATTAGTTGTAGGTTTTGGGTTATGGGTTTGTGTTGGACTTGGGTTATGTTGTGGTAAGTGTGGTGATGGGTTGTGGGTTAAAGGTTAGTAGGTTAGGAAGTGAAGAGTAGGATTTATTAGTTAAGGTTTTAGTAAACTAGATTTATAAAAACTGTTTTGGTAAAATATTCTTAGTAGTTTTTTTTTTTTTTTTTTTTTTTTTTTTTTTTTTTTTTTTTTTTTTTTTTTTTTTTTTTTTTTTTTTTTTTTTTTTTTTTTTTTTTTTTTAATAATAATAATGATAGTAATGATAAAAATAAAAATAAAATAATAATACTAATAATAATAATACTTAAAAAGGTTTTCACAAAATACTTAATAAAAAAGTTTTGTCAAAATAGTTTTGTGATTTTATTTGAAAATGATTTTGGTTTTTGAAATGGTTTCGGAAAAAGGTTTTGAGTTTTGAAAATGATTTTACATTTAAGTCTCGGGGTTAAAGGCTAAATTGGTAATTTTGGTGTCGGGTGAGAGCAATTTGGTCATTTTAGGTTAAGGTTAAGGGGTGAAAGGGTAATTAGGTTCTTGGTTAGGTTTCCATGCTCCCCTCAATGTCATATTGCCGGGATTGTCTTCGACTCTTCAATTCTTCAATAAATGCTCTAAATTGTGTCGAATCGATCCGGCATTGCTCCGTTTAGCTCCTTTTCCCATCCAAGCTCGGTTTTGCTCACCTTTGCCTTGTTTTCAATCCTTTTGTACCTGAAATACACAAAAACACATTCTAAGGATATTTGCAACATTATATGGTCTTTTCGGGTGTTTTTGATCGTTTTTGTCCGTTAAATGAGGTAAAAGATATGTGTAAATAGGCACATATCAAATCCCCCACACTAAGCAATTGCTAGTCCCTAGCAATCCGATCATATAAAGTAATGACGGGATCACAAGATTTATTATGTTACCAAGTTTACCCCGTTTTGACTTCTTATTCCATTCAACTATTTTAAATGATAACGAAATTAAATAACATGCTTGATTTACAAAAGATGGCATCATGGAACGGGATTCACGCAAACTGGGTGTCTCCGGGGAATTGTAATCGTCATCCTCTTTTTGTTACTTCCCAAACTAAGTCTAAAACGCTTGTGCAAACGTTTTTGTAAAATGCTAACGCTACTTATATTAGTAAGCTATGTAAGTCGCGACTTAACTTTTCACTCCCACAATAATTATTAGGTTAGGTGTGTGTGTGCTTGTTTTCAAAATTTTTACCGGAAAAATCGACACTTATTAGGGTTGTTATTTATCCAAGTTAATATTAATTCACCGGAAACCACGAAATCTAAGGATCGAAAGGGCCTTTTCCATGTAGCGGCTTTCTTCTCGGCACATCCCAAACCAGACGGTTTTAGGTGACCGGGCTTTTGACACCTCACAGAGAATAGTACCGGAATCAGCGGGAATTCGATTCCAAAGATTTACGTAGCTACCGCTAAAGTAATATTAAGCTTAAATAGACAACAACCGAAGATGATTTAGAAATTAGAGATTCAAAGATGAGATCACTCCATGTGGCGACTTTCTTCTCAGCTTGTCCTTAGNGGGCTTTTGACACCTCACAGAGAATAGTACCGGAATCAGCGGGAATTCGATTCCAAAGATTTACGTAGCTACCGCTAAAGTAATATTAAGCTTAAATAGACAACAACCGAAGATGATTTAGAAATTAGAGATTCAAAGATGAGATCACTCCATGTGGCGACTTTCTTCTCAGCTTGTCCTTAGTAAACTTAGGAGGCTAGGTTTTCACCCTCGAGAATAGTATCGGAGCTCACGGGGTCTTTGAAGTCAATTTTTTTTTTCTTTCTTTGCTAACGGAGCTTCACGGGGAAATTCCAAGACCTTACATCTTGAGGAAATAAGGATCCAAGGACCGATCTCGAACCGCATCTTATTTTATACTTAAAACTTTAACTTTTGCAACTTTCAAGCAACTTCTCACTTTCATTTTGCATTCTTATTCAGATTTTAAGAAAGTATGCTTGTTCCAAAATTTAAATAAAAATTTGAACTAGTCCTCTATATCAAAATTGTACAAAAATTTATTTTGCTTAACAAAACGGTTTTTAACGTTCAAAGATTTGAAAAGAAGCACGTTATTAAGTCAAATTAGGAGCTCCTGGGAGGAAAAGCCATAGATTACTTATATAAGCTCTAAAGAAAACCAACTATTCCACGCTTAGCATTTTCATTTGCACAAATAGTAAAAACTTAGCCTAAACGTTAAGGGTAGCAGCTAGATCAACACTCTAGCAGAGTCGGGATTCCCCTTGTTCTAGCCTAATAAAGTCTAAACTTTCACTAATGCCGAAGCATTAATGTATAGCAAATTATTATTTATTGTGCATAGCACTTCTTTTTCTTACAATTTTAAACTTAAATACGGTAAAAATAATTTAAAATTTTGGTCAAAACGGGGGTGCTAAGGACTAGAAGGTACAACGTGTGAAAATTTTTGAAATTTGGGTCAAATTCGCAAGAATTCCAAAAAACAATTTTTTTTTTTTTTTTTTTTTTTTTTTTTTTTTTTTTTTTTTTTTTTAACGGAGCTTCACGGGGAAATTCCAAAACCTTACATCTTGAGGAAATAAGGATCCAAGGACCGATCTCGAACCGCAGCTTATTTTATACTTAAAACTTTAACTTTTGCAACTTTCAAGCAACTTCTCACTTTCATTTTGCATTCTTATTCAGATTTTAAGAAAGTATGCTTGTTCCAAAATTTAAATAAAAATTTGAACTAGTACTCTATAGCAATCACTTTTTCTAACCGACTAACCATTCAACATTCACACGAAAGTCTACATAATTCCCAAATAAGTATCACAAATTACTCCATAACAAGTTTCATTAACAAAAGTAACATCTCATTAAACATCAAATTGTTCCACATAATAATTAAGTAAAAAAGTTACCCAAAGTAAGAATACAATGAGCAAGAATTGTAAAGAGTTAGAGCACTCCTTAAAGCATTGAACTAGTGAATCTTCCACCTCTTCTAGTGAGTCTCACCAACACTTCCTTCGCCTTGGTATCTTCTTGAGAATGACAGAAATTACTTAGCTTTTTCGGGTTTAGAAAATATGATCAAGTCGTTATGGTGTAAGGCTTGATTGTAAGTGTTATGTCTCTAAAGTGGTGATGGAGGGTCTTATTTATGCTTGCACTATAGCCAAAAACCTGTTACAAATTCCCACTAACCATAATGAAGAGGCAATGATCGGTCTTGGTGATTAATGGTGATTAAAACCAAGTTTTAATGCAACTTTTCAGTTCAGACACATCTCAACCTCCGGTTGGGACCTCCAGCCGGCGGCTGGGATGACTGCTCAGCCTCATTTTGGGCTATAGAACCTTGGGTTGGGACCTCAGCTTCAACCTTGGGTTGAGTATTTATTTACATAAGTGTTTCAACCATGGGTTAACATAAAACTCCATCTTTTAATATTCTTTTTACACTCTTAATCTTGACTCATCCTTTCACTGAAAGTCTTCATAATCTCTACTTGTACTCGGAAATAATCATAACATGAATCAATATCTTGACGACAATCTTTTCTTGAATATTCTCTTGATTTATCGACTTTTTCTTCGTCTTTCTTGATATTTCCTTGCACCTATACCTAGATACATCTTTATACCTGATAAGTGTAAAATGCTCATAAATATAACCAAATAATATACAAAAATATACAAATAACGCGACTCTATCATAGACAAAATGAGTTATCAGCGCCTTTCGGTCTTGCCTCGACCACTAATATACGTACCAATAGTATTATCAATGATTAGGTGGGTGTCTATGAACTAATTTTCATATTCTATATTAATTATAGGTGACAACCATAATCAACAGGTAGCCATGGTTTACGCAAATGCGTATGTCTTTAAAAGTACATAAATCATCCAAAACAAATGTAGTATAAACTAAAGAGCGTATGTCATTAAATCAAAGAGGTTTATAACAAGGCCAGCACAAAAGGCTTAACCTTCTATAACAAATGATAAGCAATGATTATTCAAAGTAAAAAGGATAATCAAAATCATAATGAAAAATTAATAATAAAATGTTTATGATGTGTAAAACTTTCACTTACCCTCCCAAAACGAACTAGGTTTTCTACTATGCAACACTCTTTAGAACTCTCTCAACTATGTGGAATGGATATGTAGTGATAGGCTGAAAAGGCTTGGGCCCATTTGTTTATACGATGTATGCACCTGGATGGTCATACGTCGTATGCCTCTATAATAGCATAAACGAATCTTCTAGAATCATTCCATACGGCGTATGGTTGGATGGGTCATACAGGGTATGGTCTTCAACACTTGAAAAATACAATCATGACGAGAACTCATACGCCGTATGCAATAGGAGTGGCATACGACGTATGCATCTTCAACTTGGATAAATTCTTGACGAGACGACATTTGCCGTATGCCTAAGCAGTGTTATATGGTGTATGTAAATAGCTGGAAAATACACTTCGTCATACTTTGGTAGTATTAGCTAGATTTCCGGTCTTTTTGATGAGACGAAAAGTGTACCCGTTTTAGGGGGTCATTTAAGCCCTAATTCGAGTTAATGTGATCAAATATTGCCCTAAATCGTTCCTTTTGTCATTTTAGGTACTTTTGAGAAGAATTCTGGAAAACACATCATTTTGGACGTTTTTGGAGCATAAAGTGAAGAAAACGACAAAGTCTCAAAAGCATGCTGGAAATCCTACCTGACGGCGTCAGAGTCACAAGGTGACGCCGTCAGCCAACTAAGACAAGGGAGTGGATTCAGACTATACGTAACGCCCTAAGAAGAAAACATGGAAATAACACCTGACGGCGTCAGGTGTTAATAATTCTAGGCCGTCAGGTGTTAAGCTAAAGAATGACGGCCCAGAGCATATTTACAAGTGACGGCGTCAGACATGGATCTAGGCCATCCGAGAACCCTAATGGCGGCGAGCTGACGGCGTCAGCACCTAAAGCCTGACGCCGTCAGAGTGTATTCTCTATAAATACTTTTCTATTTTTCATTCATTGGTGTGCAACTTTTGGGAACAAAACCCTAGACGATTTTACAGCTTTTTCAAGGGTTTTTCACTCTTGATTCTTTCATGTTCAATTAAAGATAAGTCTTCATTCAGATTAATCAATATGTCTATGTGTTGGTTAATTATATCTTATGCTTGTCTTTCAATTAACATGCTAGGCTAGGTTTATTTTGTGTTTGCTTAGATCTAATGAAACCTAACTATTGATTATTGGTTGTTGGTGTGCTATTAATTGTATTGGATGATTGTTTATCGATGTTAGGCTTAAGAAAACTGGCTAACCTCCTATACGGTAACTTGCTTGAACGTCTTAAGAAACATGAACCAATGCGTACTAGGTTTTTATGGTTGTATTTAATGCATGAGCGAATTCTAATGATCCCATGTTAGGAGCTTCTAGCAGGCTCGACATAGGAGTGAAGTAGGAGCTTATAGAGTTGGGGAAGTACGTACGCCACCCCACGAATGGTATTAAGGAATACACCCGTCATCCACGCAATTAATACACACTAATTAACCGGTAAAAGATAGTTAGGGAGTAAGGAAATCTAAGTAAACACATTTGTCTCCATATAAGTTTCACAACCTTTTATTTTCTTGTTATTTTATTTTAATTGCAATAGTAGTTTTTGGGTTAGTTGACTAGCAACTAATTCCGCCCAATCCTTCAAACCCGAGATTTTACTTGCTTTCTAAAAAATATAAAAATACAAAAATAATCATCCCTCACCCTTAGACCTAATTAGAGTAGTTTTTCATACCTAACGAACACTATTCTCTGTGGAGAACGACCAATCCCCCGTACTTACCACTACACTATACTACATCGGTCAGGTACACTGCCTGGTGGGATTGTAAGCCTCTTGAGATCCCTTGAGAGGTAAAGCCTGTTGCGTGGTCGCAACCCGCGTACATCACTTTTTCACGAGAATTCTCCTTTTGTAGATAAATACTAAAACACAAATTTACAGCAATTAAATACGATATCTTATCAAAACAAGGGAAAAATGAGTAATTATCAGGATAATTTGATAACTAAAGCATGTATAAATTAGGAGCTTCCAGGAGTCTTATGCATTTACGGTGCACTTTGGGCGACTTTTGACACGTTTGCTAAATAATCTAGTGCTATCAAAGTCAATCACTTTGATTACACTGGATTTCTGGACTCTCTTAGGAAAGAGCTATCCATTAGAGACCTTGGATGAAACCTGCAAAATATACAAAGTAACTATATTTGTGGCAAACCAACAATCACGCTGAAACACCCCTATCTACATAATGGTTTTGGCAAACCAATAATCTATACCTTGTAACCAGGCACTTTAACATACTATGGAGACACATGTAGAATGCTCTTAGGCTTCAAATAATATGAATAAGCCGCAAGTCATGCATAATTGCAATTTATTCAATATTAGGTACTAGTAACAAGACAACTGGACACCCTGCTTTAAGTAGGTTAATTGCTAAAAAAAGATTTTCTAGCGGAAACAACAATAGATAATGAAAATTATATATAAGGGACTAGCTTAAGTGATTACTACACACATGCAATACATTCCAAGAGTTTTCGGCCAATCTCCCGAACCAAATCAACTAAAATGAGCGATAATTGTTGCTGCAAAGATAGTCATATAAGCTTAGTATCAAAATTAGGTTATGCTGCATCAGAATAAGACTCATAGAGCAATAAAGAGAACATAATAACATTATTTATTATCACAATAACCTCAAAATAATGTAACATGACTACAAATTATGGTTAAGAAAACAACCTAGTAAACTAACATTCTTCCAGTTTTAGCAATTGCATCACAATATAGCTACATAGTTTTCCCTAAGGCACTTATAGTTTCAAGAGTACATAAGGAGTCATGCAATAAGGCCTTGAAGTGCATTAAACACTAATTTTAATCCAACATTTCGCTTGAGCATTTTATCAAACACTTTTCATGCGTAAAAGGCCTGCCATTATCCAATATAAATAAAATAGGAAAATGCTTCATGTTTCATAATTTAATTGCCTAATCACATTAACATTGCAATATTTATCATAATGAACAAACTAATTTGACGGAAATCACATTAATCATAATATTTAGCATCTAACTTTCATTTTTTGCATACTAAAAACATATTCGACATCCAATTGTCGTCATACTATACACGTAGTGAGCATCTAACTTCCATTTTGTACATAAAGGACTAAACGTATATTCAACATCTAATATCACTTAATATTTAACTGGAAATATTGCAGAATATATATTGGTCATAAAGTTAGCAAATTTGTAATACGAAACAGATCCAAAGCATATACGGCGAACTCAAAGAAATTCTGGCAAACTCGAGGCAATTCCGGAAATTTTGAAGCAACTCTAGCTAATTTGAAGCAATTCCCCGAGCTCGAGGCAATTTTAGCGAGCTCAACGCATTTCCGGTTACTGTTAGATGATTAGAATGATGCTAGTGATTGGATATGGTGTTTGAGGTGTGTAATTGATCTCGATGGAGTGTGCTTCAGATCTAGGGTTTTGTATAATCGAGAGTGTAATCGGTTTTGTATTTGTGTTTGTGTTTGTGTTTGTGTTTGTGTGTGTGTTTAAAGGGAAGAAATGGGGTAGGTTGAGAGAAAGGAAACTAGATGCATTGATTGATATATGTGTTTTATAGTTTTTTTTTGTTAACATGATATTACTTTCTCTTTTTGTTTTCATTAGCTATAATGACTTTTAGCCACTTTAGTGAGTAAAACCTAGTGAGTATATGCCAATTTTTTTTGTAGTGCATGGTTCGTATATTAGGGTGTTCATAGGGCGATTCAGTTTGGTATATTAAATATTTTATACCCTTTTTCACTAGGTGGGTAGATTATTTCACTAGCTAAAGCCAAATCGTACTAGGCGGGTACCCGAATGTTACGCCCCATTAATGATTAGACCAAAAATTTAAAACTTTTGCACATAAATGACTTAATTGAAACCGACGTTCTGTTACTTTTTAATAATCTGACAAAAATCTATTAAAAACAAATCCTTAAAAATATTTTTAAATGAAACTAGACTCAATTACCTTTTAAATGATTGGTGGTTCGACTCCTAGTGACTTACGATTTGTGAGATATAAATTTTTGAAAATTGACGAAAGCTGCCTAGGATGATCCAGCCGATCGGCTGGAGCTTCAGCTGATCGGTCTGGCTTTACAGCTGATCGGCTGGAGCCTTCTGTCCAGCCTGAACTGCTTCAAATCTTTACCGAAAAACCCGCTTCCCGAACTTGATAATTCATGAAACTTTCCAGAATTCATTAGGACATCATATATTTTATAAAAACGTTAAGTTTTGACATTTACAATAAGCAGAGACATGATTTACAAAATGGAGGAAATATCTAATATGACCCGTTTAACCCATTATGCGAATTTCTTAAATAACCAACTTACACGCTTACCCAAAAGTATAAGGCAACATAACTTAACATTACTATGACGTTCCAAAAATGTCCACATATTTTCATGGCCGTAGCATTCCAAAAATGGGTAGAAGTGACTAATTGCCAAACACCCCTTTATACTACTCAGCTTTGAGTAAGTATGCTCAAAGTCGAAAAAATGAAAGGATAGGTCCGCAGGGGTGTACTATACAACGCAAAGGATTGTGGGAGAATTACTTGACCCAACTGAAGTCAATTTGTAATTAATAACAAAATACGGGTGTAAAACAATGGGTTAATCCTAATGCCTCTTATTCATGTAGTAAATCTTAACTACACCAATGTAGTCTCACTTGTGGATTTCAGATGGATTAAACGCAGTTTAGAATCTAAATGCTACCGGTACTACACATCATAGGCACCAAAGATGGGGTGCTTTTCCTACCAATTCTGGCGAACTCACATATTTAGTTTGGGAAAATTTTTTTTTAGTGGTAAGCGGTTTTTGTGGCTAGTCATATACAAATTTCCTAATCCATGAACGCTCATTTAAGATACAAGGTTATACACTTCTAATGTTGTTCAAATGATTTTAAATTGGCGCTAAAATTGCCCTAAACAGAATATTTCTCTTGGTTATTTATATTACAAATTTACGTATCAAACAAGCAATAACATCAAGCGAAGTGTATTCTCAAAGGTGTCTTCATTTACCCCAAAACGCCCTTACACTTAAAGCGAACATTGTCCCACAATGTTCAAAATAGAAGATGTAAACAGTTACAATAAACTGAAAGAATGAAATCCAAATACTGCCCTGAATCGTTTGATGTGATAATGAGGTATAATGGTATAGATCTTCTTTCCAAGAACAACACGAACTTCAATAGCTTCATTCCAAAATATAACATCATCTTTCTTTGTCCAAAATAACCTGTTATACTAAAAAAGATAAAGGCCAACCTCGCATAAAATCAGCGTAAACATCTATATACATGGATATAGATGTCTTGTGGAATGAATTTTTGCAGAATTCTGTAAAGATTTATAAGTAAAGAATTGACAAAACTTTTAATTGTTTCCGGAAGAAAATACAAAACTGATTCAAAATTGCAGAAAATTTTATAAAACTGACGCCGTCAGGTGTTATCGCCTGACTGTCAGATGATCCTGACAGACATTCTCATGTTACGAGTTTCGGAAAAATTCTGGAAAAAGTAGATCTTCTTCGCTGGAATTCCTGCAAAAATTCATTATGGAGCTCGATCAAGCAATTTGACTCAAACAAATAGCTAATATGGTATAGTTGATTTACATTGTTTTATGATTCATTTGTTCATTCGTTCTTTATAAAAATAAACTCCGTGACTTTAGA
>LBNU01008881.1:59333-91528 GCA_014162995.1 Artemisia annua
TAGATATATGTATTATGTTAATGCATTTTCATATACAAGTAATTTATGTGCGTTTTCTATTGATGTATCTCACATGTGCGAATTGATTCAAGAAAATGTGCACGAGCATGTATGTAAAGCAACATTTAAATGGTTAAACGATACTTTTTAGCGTGATTAGTTTAAGTAAGTAGTTGCTTTCGAATGCTCTTTGAGAAATATTAGAATGAATTTATCGTGTGCAATTGAATTATTATTGAAAAGAAGAAGGTCCGCACATCGCAAAGTGTTTTCTTTTTCTATATGTAGAATCATTAGTGTGAAACTAATATTTACGCTCATTAAATGAGTTTGCCATAATAGCAAAATACGACATATTAAAAATATCACATTGAGTAATGAATAGAAAGGAAAAAATACATAGTTTTGACTTAAAGTTGTTTGTAAATTATAATATCAAATAAAAAAGTTGAGTTTTAAACATAAGCAAAAGTTCAAACTTTTATCGAAAAACAAAACCGGTGCATTTAATGTGAAGTATATACAACATCGAGATGGAAGTGTAAGGCTTGCTGGAATTTATCACACGATATTTAGTAATTAGTATAGAATTAAAAGTCGGTTATGGCTTGCGATGAAGTTGAAAAGGTTGCAAGATTAATTGATGGTTTAACCTAATGCAATATATATAGATATATATATTATGTTAATGCATTTTCATATACAAGTAATTTATGTGTGTTTTCTATCGATGTAACTCACATGTGCGAATTGATTCAAGAAAATGTGCTCGAGCATGTATGTAAAGCAACATTTGAATGGTTAAATGATACTTTTTAGCGTAATTAGTTTATGTAAGCATGCAACTTAAATAATGAATATAAAAGAAAAAGTACACAATTATATTTTTGCTCAAACCCATTTGTAAATTAAAAAAATTAAGTTTAAGACATAATAGTGGAGTCCAAAGGTTTTAGGAATTATTAATAGTGTGTTAATTAATATTCATTTGGTTAACTATTTAGAATTGAGTTTATTGATAAAATTTATTAATATTAGTTAGACTTCAATGTTAATTTTCAATGAAATTAGTTGTACAATAAAATGAGATGAAGCTAAAAGGGTTTGTAACGATTTTTATACAGTCTATGTGGTATTATTATATATACATTATTACACAAACTTTAACATACAAACTTAATAAATAAAATATATAACACACGTTAAACTATGACCAATTAGATAGACCTCGTGTGCTTCATATTACAATGCAAAAACTATCTAATAGACAAGTATTGTAGGGCTAAGTAATAGACCAAAAGAAACAAAGCCATTTTTTTATCATGTAAATAAGTAATAATAGGCCAATAGAACCAAAGCCACTACAACTTAATAACCAATAGCCCATTTATAAAATACAACACCACAAAACCAAAACAACATCAAACATTTTTAAATTTTTATACAAGAAAGTCAAAACGTTTCATACAACATACTAAACAATAATTAAGCATACACTCGCCAATACACAAACAGAATACGCGATTAACAATTAGATTTGAAACCTGTGCATAGCACGGGTTGTTCATGCCTCGCACATTATAATCTAGCCCCTCTAACAAAATTTGTCTAAGTTATATCACTGGCATCATTAATAACAGAAGATTGTATATTCCAACTTGGTGTGTTAATTCATATGCATTTTGGCACTCAAATTACCGCTTTATCCTATTTTGACTTTCCTACGTACAAACGTGGCATAATGGCCGTAGTAGATCATAATAATCAATATTTTAGCATCATACGCATTGTGGTGGATATTCATAATAATCAATATTTTATCAACTTCTTATTTGATTTTAAAAGATGATGAAAAAACAAACTAATAAAAATTCAGCCATGGTTCTAATGGGCATTGAAGTACTACTCATCTCCTACATCTTCATCATCACTGAATCCGTCATTGTAATGGTTCTAATGCACAGTATGATTCCGACCATCGCTTAAAAGGATGAACAATGAGTGAAATAAAACATGATATTTGATTTGATTATGCAAGTTAAATGATGATGTTCAATACCGGTTCGATCGACTACCTTTCATATGATAGCATTTATGAAGCATTTGATCTAGGTGATCAATACTAGAGTACTTTTGCATAAATTTTGCGATAATTATTGTTTTTATATTCTTCGTTAGTTTGTAACGAACACAAGGTGCTTTATTTTATTCTCCTCAGAATCATTAAAAAATATAAAATTTCTTTCGGTGACAATATCGGAATCATGTAGTGCATCATCATTAGTTGAAAGAGGAAAAGAGATGAAGACATGATGGGGTCGATGGCTGCTATGAACATTTTTGTTATTTGATAGATACAAAAAAGGATTAATTACATACTTTGTTAATTATTTCTATGAATACATACTTTGTTAATTAATTTTTAAAACTACTATTGTTGCCTAAAAAACTAGATCGGATACGTACACCACCTCTCTTATCCGTTAATGACTAAGAGCAAATTCTTAAAAAAATTAATAATAATAAAAAAACAAAGTTAATGACTAAGAGCCGTTTGGTTTGAAGATATTGAAATAAAAGAATATTTTTATTCTCAATATAGTTGTTTGGTTTATGGAATAAGTTTTTGAAAATATGTATAAGAGGCTGGGGTACGGTCGTGCCATTCGTCTGTGCCAAAGAATGGCGCCAGTTTGGAGAACGGCACACTGCACCATCACTCGTGCCAACCCCACAACGCCACGCGGTTGGATTTATATGACCGTTTGGTTTTTAACGTTTACAAAAATAAATAAATAAATAAATAAATAAATAAATAAATTTACCCCTAAAATTAACTATAAATAACTTCTTTAACTTTAAAAATATCACACACACTTCCAATTCTCAATTCTATTCCAACCAAAATGAATCCTAACTCACCATGGATTAATAACATGCTTAATGACCCGTCGAACCAAATGACAGGCACGTCTCAAAATCCGGCCAACAATCCGGGCTCGTCTTCGAATCCATACAATCAATCGGCTTACTATCCTAGCTTACCATCAAACCCATACATGAATCCCGAAGAACAAGCGCTATTTAGTCAATGGAAAATGCAACAATTTCAACAATTTACTCAACAACAACAATTTACTCAATCACAACAAACCCAAGGCATCCCTTCACAACCACAATCCGACCATGGATCCTTTCATCTACGTGACGAAGATGTAGAGGAAGATGAAGATGAAGACGAAGATGAAGAGGAGGCGATCCCGACCCCGACGTCGAAGAAGACGAAGGAGAAGACGAAGACTAAGGGGAAGGGGAAGACGCAAGGTGGTACTCGACCTCGTAACGTGTGGAATCAAGATGAGGAGTTGCTTTTGGCGGAGTGTTACATTCAATATCCGAGGATCCAAAAAGAGGTTCAGGTCAATCAAAGAAAACATTTTGGTATAGAATTCTTGATGTATACAATTTGGAAGCCGAAAGAAAACGTTGGACTATTCGTACCAAGGACATGTTGTCGGGAAAATGGAGTCCATTGAACAAAGAGGTGGGCAGGTGAAATTCGTTAGTGAATGAAACAAGCCCTATGAGTGGGGAAAATGATCAAGATTTTATGGCGAGGGTGCATTGTTTGTATAAGTCGGTGATGGGTACGGACTTTAAACACATGAAAGCTTGGTCCTTTCTGAAAGACAAGCACATGTGGAAAAATCCCGAATCGACAATGGCAAGGCGAAATCGTCTTCGGGTTACGGAGGAGGAACCCGAGCATTTTGGACCAGATGCATTGCCACGGCCTGAAGGCATGTACCGGATTTCCAAGAGTCAACGTTCATCAAACTCGACCACTAGTTCCGGTTCAAACCCAGCAATGTTTCATGAAATGATGTAACAACAACTCGAGTTAGAGCGCAAGGCAAAGATGGATGTTATAGAACGAGAGTCACTTGCGAGAGTTACTTTATATGAATCTCAAAGGATTGCCGAGGAGATGCGAGTGCTTCAAATGGAAACAAGCAAGATGGATCCGATGAACGCGGCGATCGTGATAGCCCAACAAACAGAAATCCGGGCAAAGTATCCCACCAACGAGGAGTAGGCTTTTATTTATATGTTTATATATTAGGTTTTTATTTTATGCATGTTTTTTAAATTGGGGATAACTTGGCTACAATAATTGTAGCCAATTGGCTACAATAATTGTAGCCAATTGGCTACAATTCTTGCCCAAAATACACAAGAAAATGAATCAGGGACCCACAGAAAGAAGTCAGGGACCCACAAAAAGACTCAGGGACCCACAATTTGTAGCACAAATTGTAGGGAGTTGGCTACAATACAATTGTAGCTAATATATTCCCTTTTAAATTTAATGTAATGTTTGTGTTTTTTTTTAATTTAGTGAAGTTTATTTTAGTTATTATTATTGTTTTATGTAAATTAAAAAAAATAAAAATAAAAAATTGGAGAACGGCACCAGATTTTCTGATGCCAACTGTAACGGCACTGAATGTGGTGCCAAATGTTTTCTGGTGCCGTTCTGTGTTTTGCTGACGTGGCACTGGTTTTGGAGTACGGCACCACTTCTATGGCACGACTGTACCTAGTGCTCTACAGCCATAAAGATAGGCATTTTTTATACGAAGTGATTATAAAAATAGGCATTTTTTATACGAAGTGATGGTGGGCGTACAAACCCATATCCATAGTCATTCTCATACACCAAAAGCCACCTAAATGCTATATATAGTGAATGTCCTCTCGTATATGATAGCTAATTCTATTTACAATCACAACATAAGTTTCAAGACTAACAAATTAAACATGGCAGCAAGCAGCCATAGCTCATTTAGGGAGGAAGCGATCAGCAACAAACACGAGGTTGCTCTTGCAGTCTTTGTTGGTACGCTCGTAATATTAGCTATTTCATGGTACAAACGGTCAAATTCGAGCACGGGAAAAGGCACACCTCCATTGCCTCCGGGTCCAAAAGGTCTACCAATTGTGGGATACCTTCCATTTCTTAGTCCTAACTTGCACCATGAATTTGCCAAAATGGCTAACCAGTATGGTCCCATTTTCAAGCTCTACCTTGGAAGCAAGCTGCATATCGTGGTAAACTCCGCGGACCTAGCCAAGGTTGTAACCGGTGAGCAAGACGAGAGCTTTGCTAACCGCGATCCACATATTGCTGGACTAACCGCAAGCTATGGTGCAAGTGATGTAGCGTGGCAAAACAACAACTCCAATCGGCGT
Source organism: Artemisia annua (assembly GCA_014162995.1). Taxonomy (NCBI): domain Eukaryota; kingdom Viridiplantae; phylum Streptophyta; class Magnoliopsida; order Asterales; family Asteraceae; genus Artemisia; species Artemisia annua. The sequence goes on from LBNU01008881.1 coordinate 64,587, forward strand.
AACTTACGTAAAGTTTTAGTGCATGAAGTCCTTAGCAACAAGAACCTTGAAGCTTCACATGTCTATCGTCGAAGTGAAGTCAGAAAGGCCATAAAAAAAGTCCATGATATGATTGGTACACCAGTTGATATTAACGAGGTATCTTTCTCAACGGTCTTGAATATCTTTACACACATAGTGTGGGGGAAAGGTTTTGTCGAAGGCACGAAATACCCTGATCTGGCAACTGATATACGTAAAGTGGTATTAGGTATTGTTGAGATCGCGGAAGGGCTAAACCTCTCTGATTTCTTCCCAATGCTTGCGAGGTTTGATTTCCAAGGTGTCGAGCGTAGAATGAAGACGCAAATTAAGAAATTCGACAACATTTTCGAGACTACCATTGACGAGAGAACCAACTCCAAGCCCAAAATTTCCGAAGAGACAGTTAAGCAAGAAGGAAGGAAAGATTTTTTACAGATTTTAATAGAGCTTCTAGATCAAAGCACCGAGACATCAATAAACATGACTCAATTAAAGGCGCTTGTCGTGGTTAGTGTTATCCTAAAATCTTTGGTCTAGTTAGTTATATACTGATCAATATATGATTTCAGTTACGATTTATAAAACCTGATTTATATACTTGTAACAGGATATTTTTCTTGGTGGAACTGATGCAACTTCAGCCATGACAGAATGGGCCATGGCAGAGATTTTACGGAATCCAAAGGTGATGAAAAAAGTACAAGATGAATTAGCAGAAGTTGTAGGGTTAAACAACATTGTGGAAGAATCCCATCTCCCGAAATTGAAGTACCTCGATGCAGTGTTTAAGGAAACATTCCGTTTACATGCCCCACTACCTTTCCTACTCCCGCGAACCCCAGATAAGTCCTGTGTGGTCGGTGGATACACAGTCCCAAAGGGTGCTACAATCTTTTTGAATGTATGGGCGATACAAAGGGATCCTCAAAACTGGGCAAATCCATCTGAATTCAACCCTGGGAGGTTCTTGAACAACAATGGATCAGAGAAATGGGACTATAGTGGGACAAATTCTACTTATTTTCCATTTGGGTCTGGTAGAAGAAGGTGCCCAGGAATCCCGTTAGGAGAGAAAATGATGATGCATATTTTGGCTTCATTAATGCACTCATTTGATTGGAGCTTGCCAAAAGGCGAAGAGCTTGACCTTTCTGATAAATTTGGCATTGCAATGAAGAAGAAAATGCCACTGGTAATTATCCCGTCTCCAAGATTGAGCAATTTAAGCCTTTACTCGTGATGTGGTTATGGTTTAATATGATGACTACTACAGTTTGGTGTGTATTCTCTTTGTTGTCTCATCGTGGTTCGTTTGGAATATAGCATCAAGCTTTGTTTAGTATTGGTTTTGTGGCTCATTTTCTTGGCGGCTAGAGTGCTTCAAATATATGTACGTTGGTGTTTTCCTTGTTCATGCTTTGTGGTGTCTAAGTTCATGGTAATCTGTTTATCTTTGGTGTCTTTTGTTTGTGGGGCATGTCTTGTGGTTTCTGAATTGGTCCTGCGAGCTTGTATCTGCTAGTTCTTTACTCGTGTTTACTTAACAATATATCGTTAAATAATGGTGTATCATCTATTAGTGAACTATTATTAATGTTTATTTAGCATAAATTGTTGTCTTTCTAAACAAAATTATTAATGTTTATTTAGCATAGTACGTTTGTAGTGGGCCAATCCCGTATTATTTATACCGTACACATCCTTGTTATTCAGGGAAAATAAGTGTACCTTAGAAGCACTGACATGCATCAGGTATATAGAGATATTTTAATCAAAATCTCACCTAGAGCTCACAAGAAACTCGTTACATGTATGTAATTGATTAATGACTGATGATGCATGACATCTAACATGCATGAGCGCACACACGGCGGAGTAATTAACTGTTGATTCTAAAGTTTGTTTGTTCTCGTACCTGCATCAATATAACGTCGTGTTATTTTTTATTGATTCTTATCCGATGTATGTTCGTGTGGATTAAAGTCAATCTATAGCATATGCCGAACACCCTGACTCTAAAATAGCAAAGATATATCTTTTTAATTGTATGATCAATTAATATTACAAAAACTTATATTTATAAGCTAACATAATGTTGATGAACAAGATACATAATCCTATTAAGACTAAATAATACATAATATAGATAAGTATAAACTCTATACATATTTTATTGTCTAATACTCCTCCGTAGTTTGAACGTGAGGCTTTTGCTGAACAAACTAGCATGAATGTTAAATCCGCTTCTTCTTCTTCTTCTTCTTCTTCTTCTTCTTCTTCTTCTTCTTCTTCTTTCTGGTTTTTGGTTTGCACGGATATAGAGTTGTATTTGAAGACAAAGTTGTATACTGCTTGACGATTTCTTCTATTTTTGTAGTATTGTTTTTTTATGTCATGGTTTGCTTTTCCTTTAATAGTGAGCGGCAATTTGGTGGTTAACTCATGTCGTTGACAACAATGATATCCGGTGACGAAAAAGATAGTATTGACACTACTAGGGTTTTATGTGATAGGGTTTATACGTTGGATATGTGAAAAAAAATTATTTAATAATAAAGAAAAATACGTAAACCGAGATCCCTCCGGTTACTAGCATGTAGCTAATGACAGGATAATAGCAAATTTTTTGTGGTGGATATTATATAAAGCTCGGGTATCATGTAAAATAACAAATATATATCTTATTGATTGTGTAATCAATTGATTTTATAATTGATTGTGTAATCAATTGATATTACATTAACTTATATTTATGGGCTAATATAATTTTGATGAAGAAAATACCCTATCCTAAATTAAATAAATATAAACTTTATTATACATATTTCATTATTTCATAAATACTAGGTCACTCTGTCTGATAATATTAACTTGATGTGGCTTCTTTGTATCCTCCTGTTAGAAACCAACAAACCATACGTCGTTAAATGTTCAACAATGACGTCTAAAGACAGCGGGCCATTGAAATAAATTTTGATTGCTTTTATAAGCTTTCAAAGTTCAACAATGACGTCTAAAGACAGCGGGCCATTGAAATAAATTTTGATTGCTTTTATAAGCTTTCAAAAGAGACAATAAGTCGATAAGACCTCTGGGGTCAGTTGTGCAGTTAATTAGGTCAATTTGGGATACAAAAATGTTGTTAAGACAGAATGATCGGTTTGAACCATAATTGCTAAGATCCTGATCCTGATTTTAGTATCTTACAATTCTACGATACTAGAAAGCAAAAATGATCTGGATTCTACGTATGATCTTAGCAAGCTTAAGGGGCTGTTTTATAAAAAATACGATTTAGCGTTGAATGAATCAAAGCTGCTGAATGATTCCAAAATGCTGAGTGAACCTGATTATGAGTGAAAATGATTGTTTGATATTTGTCCTGAATGAGCAATCTGAGTTGCCTGAAATTACCAATTTAACCTTTTGTATGATTTTGTATTGAACAAAATATACCGTTTGATAAAAAAATTATTAACTCTAATAAAAATATAATATAAAGAAAATAATGTTGGAATAAAATAATGTAAATAGTATTATCGAAAAATCATAAAACAATATAAATTACGACATAATTTATCAAAATATAAATAGTATTATACAATATATGTTGGAAGGTACTTGTCTATCAAAGTATAAAATATTAACAAGAACAAGTAGGTATGCCTTCTTAGGTGGAAGTAGCTTACAAGTATGTGATGCATCAAGATGCCTATCACCTACAAGATCCTACTTCACGTCTATTTTGTTTGCTTTTTTATCATAATTTACTATCAAATTGGTTGCATGGCAAAATAACATATCACATAATTCTATCTTTAATCTCCACTATATATATACACCAAACCTGAATGTCAATCAATCGACGAAAAAAGAACTACAATTTTTTCTTGCTAATATGCAGTATCTTTAATCTTTAATACAATATCTTGTAGATCGACCGAGTTGCGATCAAGAAGAATGTCAAGAACTCAAGATGTGAGATATGATGCAAGTTTTTCTACATGAATCTTGGGGGGACTTTTTAAGAAATACTTGCATAGACTTATTGGTTATTTCAATCCTTATATGATCAGTATCGATTTCCCTGAACATGCAAAGGCTATTATTCTAAATAAAAAAAACCTAAACTATAAAAATTAATAAGGTTTTACCTGTTGGATCAAGAGAAACCAAGCAGAAAGGAGAGATTTTTTTGTGAGTGTGGCGACTTGTGAGAGTGCCGTATGTGAAAAAAAAAAGAAAAAAAAGAAAAAAATAAGGGCATTTAGGAGAATGTAAAAGCTGCTGAATCATTGGGCAATCCCATGAAGGTAGCCCATTCAGAACCCATCTAGCCCACTCAGGACCCTTTTTTCCTTCTACCAAACCATCAGGCTTTGACCGATTCATTCTTTTGTGCTGAATTGTATTACTAAGAGGCTATCAAACATAGTCTAAGATCTTATAAGGTTTATAAGATCTCGATCTTGACAATACGATCTTAAGATATAATCCGATTTAATCTTATTTTTCTCGAACTGCAAACTAAAAAACTACAAAATTACGTATTATGTCTTATAGAATTTATAAAACAACATGCTAATCTTCTTAAGCATTCCATATTTTTAATACAAGACAATTTTTTCATGACAATATAGTAGGATCTTAGGATATCGATCCGATCTTATGGATTCGATCTTGAAAANTATATATATAGAGATGGGATCTTTTGAGAAGGGTTCTTAAAATGAGAAGGCTAGGAAGCCACCAAATTGTGCCATGTGTCCCATCCCCATCCCCCCCCTTTTTAACTGAAAGGGTATATTAGTCAATTTACACAGTTATATATATAGTTTTTTTTCTTTTTCTTTTTTTCTTTTTTTTTGCTCCCATCTCTCTCGACTGTACACCACCGTCTCTACCGTCACACCACCGTCCCACCACCTTCTCTCCACCGTTCCCATCATCTTCTCCACCTGTCACTTTATCATCTCCCCTTTTCTTCAGCTCTTTCACTTCCAAACAAACAAACCTTAATTTTCACAATTTAAAAAATTGACCAAAATTGATTCAATTGGTTGAATTAACAGATCCTATTGTTGTTTAATTGATCGGTACATGTAAAAGCTATACAACAGCCTTGGGATTCAGGTAGCCTTAGGTTTAAGTTCATTGTTGGCGGATCTCCTTTAAGTCCTTGCGAGGATTTTCAATCCAGTCGGAAAGTTCACGGTGTTATTGGGATCTGTCATTCTCCGTCTTCGCATGATTTAGATGTTGTAGTGGAGGAGTTTGGGAGTTTGTGTAAAGGTTATAGTTTCACGGTTGTTAAGATATGTTTTGCGTTTGCGCCTGGTGATACTCATCTTGTTGTTACTTTGATCGCATTTGGTATATATTCCTGTTAAATTTTGACATCCAGTAGTTTGTTTTAGTAGAATTGTACTGGTATGAATTAATCACATTTTGTTTATTTACTTTTGAGAATTATAAAGTTCATTAGCGTTGTGATATTGAGTAATTTGTTTTAGTGTATTATGATGCAGTAAATTCTACATTTTGATGCTGTAAAATATTCATTGTGATGCAGTAAAATAATACAGTGATACAGTAAAGTAATTTTGAGAAAATATGTGAGTTTTGTTTCATAAGGTCGATATGGATGCTAGATATACTGGTTTAGACTTGTTTAGTTGACCGCGGTAGTATTGATTAGGATATATATGAATATATGTGAATTAATTAAAAAAATAAGTTTAGAAAGTAGGCTTGTAATTTTGGACTTCAGATCTATGATGTTGCTTTTATACTCACTTAGGTGATTCATGATGTTGCAAGATAACTGAAGATCTCACACATGAGCAATCCCAAGATATAGCAATAAGATGCATCATGAACTCCCATTCCAAACCAGTAATTAGAAAACTCTCCGGTGGTCCCATGGGTTTTTTGGAGGTGGGTACCACTGAGCAAAAGCCGTTTTGGTAGTTTAGATCGTTATCAGTTAAGACCATCGTCAAACTCATAAAGGTCAGCAACATGCCAGTGTCAATCACTCGAACAACTTGGTGGTAATTATCAAAAAACTGTAGCACCTACTAAGACCCCCCCACCATACCCTCTTAAACTAGTAATTTGGATTTACATTTTGTTTATAAACTCACTGAGGGGACGATGAAAACATTTCCAAAACACACGGCAGTTGCTCAAATTCTTCCCTTTTTATCAAACTAATCAGTTTAAACGTCAACAATTACTGGTTAACATTGGAATTAAATAGCATGTTTGATATAGACTGCATACTACAACAGGTAGGCTTAGTGATACCCCCGAGGGCATCCTTGATTCATTATTGTATCTATTATTTCGTTTAATAGTCAGAATTTGCCAAACACTGACCACAATGGAAGTGATTATTATAACAGGTTGTAGTAATAGTATCTATTGTATCACGTTTATGTAGATTTGACTATCTGATTCTAGCAAATTTAATATGACAGAAACATTGGCTCGAGAAACATTGAGCATATGATGATGGACGCTCTATGAAACTCAGGAGCAAAACCATTCGCTGTTAAAGCTGTTTGTTTAGGTGTATCTGGTGTCAATCAGCCTAAGGATCAAGAACGGATACTAGATTGGCTGAGGTTTAGTCTCCATATATCTTACTTCATTCGCGGTTTATCTTTGTACAATATTCACATATATGATACTATAATGTTGGCAGTGAGATATTCCCGAGGCATGTCAGGCTTTATGTTCAAAATGACGCAGTAGCAGCTCTCGAAAGTGGCTCCATGGGGAAACTTCATGGATGTGTTTTGATTGCTGGTATAGGAAGCATTGCTTACTGCTGTTATAAAGATGGAGAGGAGGCTCGTGCGGCAGGTGGGGGACCTATCTTGGGTGACTGGGTAAGGTAATTTTATAAGTCCTGTATAATACTTGTTATGGAAATATAGGTAACACTAACGAATGACAATCAGCATGCTTAGAATATTTGGTTATAGTTTGAGGTTACTTGCAGTATTCAATTAAACGACTTACAACAACTTCACTGACCATTTAGTGATTAATGCATTTTGTAATCTGAGTATGCGCTGAGATTTTCTTAGTTACTGCACTATGTTATTAGTTTAGCGTATTATGATGCAGTAAATTATACATTTTGATGCAGTAAAATATTCATTGTGATGCTGTAAAATAATACAGTGATGCAGTAAAGTAATGTTGAGAAAATATGTGAGTTTTGTTTCGTAATTTTACTGTGTTGATCCCAGTTGAGCAGTAGATCTTATATAGAAGCTGACTTGAATTGTAATAAACTTAAAAAACACGTGGAATATATTGTTTAACTTAAGATGAACACAAGAACAACGTTATCACACTTAAACACTTCAATATATTAATACGAGCACTCTTAACAATGCTAGGGTTTACAACCTTGAAGTGATTTAACCTTTTCACAGATACGTACATGTTCTAACCCCAAGGATCTCCTTTTATAGACAAGGAACCCTACACGGTTTACAATGACTTCTTACACAAACAAAAGATATTCTAAACCTATAGAATATTTATACAATCTTTACTATAATTACAAGACTCGTTTCTATAATAATCTCTGAGCAGAAGAGTCTTGCAATCCTTCTAGCAACACTTTCACACTAGCAGCAAATTCAGCATACAGCAGCAGATTGACATTTTGATAGTTTCTCAGAAGTAGAATCCTAAAACCCAACAATCTTCCCCTAAACTTGATATTTACCTCCTAAATCATCAAGTTTCTCTTAAGCACAAATAAACACAAATAGGATGCTTCCAAACACTTACTTCTTAGAATTTAGAATCTGCTCATACTTCTGCACCAATTTACAAGCCATATCATCAGTCTTGAAATGTTTCTGCAGCATTAAGAATCTAGGCTTTACCATCTCAGTGGTTATTTCTTTATTGGCATTTAAACCAGGATAATCTTTGTCTACCAAAAGAAACACAGTAACACCTCCAGCTGATACTTCATGAACTCCACAAGATTGATACAAATACCATCTATTCACCCTTTTGTTTTTCATTTCAAACCATTCTCTATCAGTAACATAAGGTTCAAACATTATCTTTAGATTATGATAGATAATATTCTCATGATCATTCTCTGGATGTTTATCCCCAAATCTTTCTTTGTACAATCTCCAAACATCACACACATCATCCCTATCCATGTAATTGAGCATTTGAGAGAATCTGATAAACCCATAATACATATCATTTGTTATCTTAAACTCCCAATACGGCAGTACCCTTCACTTCCATCTCTGACTCTGAATGTATAAGAAATGATTGGATGTTTAGCTGCCAAAGGAACTGTATTGGAGATTTCTGTTTCTTCTCTTGTAGCCAAAGTGGTGAAAGAGATCAACCTTTCTTGCTCAGCTTGTGTTATCTCCTCTGTAGCTTCCTTTTCATTTTCTTTCTCTACATCTGAACTGCCAGCAACACTAACCTTCCTCTTCTTCCTGTTGTTGTCATAATCTTCCTATTGTTTTCGTTTCATCTTCTTCTTCTTGTCCTCTTCCGCTTTCTTCTTTTTGTTCATTGTCTCCTCTTCTGCTATCCTCCTCTTAAACTCGGCGAGGGCATAAGAATACTTCCTGAACTGTTCTGCTTTTTCAATCATCATCTTGTTGTACTCTTCAATTCCCATTTCCTGACGCATCTTTTGTTCCTCTGCCTTCTCGTGAAGATGTTGGTGAAACAGATCTTGGGATGACCATCCCTTAGGATGAACATAACATTTAACCTTGTAAGATAAGTGCAACGGCAACTTTTTCTTCGTCAAAATCCGATTCCACAAATAATCTTTTTTAGNATTATGATAGATAATATTCTCATGATCATTTTCTGGCTGTTTATCCCCAAATCTTTCTTTGTACAATCTCCAAACATCACACACATCATCCCTATCCATGTAATTGAGCATTTGAGAGAATCTGATAAACCCATAATACATATCATTTGTTATCTTAAACTCCCAATACGGCAGTACCCTTCACTTCCATCTCTGACTCTGAATGTATAAGAAATGATTGGATGTTTAGCTGCCAAAGGAACTGTATTGGAGATTTCTGTTTCTTCTCTTGTAGCCAAAGTGGTGAAAGAGATCAACCTTTCTTGCTCAGCTTGTGTTATCTCCTCTGTAGCTTCCTTTTCATTTTCTTTCTCTACATCTGAACTGCCAGCAACACTAACCTTCCTCTTCTTCCTGTTGTTGTCATAATCTTCCTATTGTTTTCGTTTCATCTTCTTCTTCTTGTCCTCTTCCGCTTTCTTCTTTTTGTTCATTGTCTCCTCTTCTGCTATCCTCCTCTTAAACTCGGCGAGGGCATAAGAATACTTCCTGAACTGTTCTGCTTTTTCAATCATCATCTTGTTGTACTCTTCAATTCCCATTTCCTGACGCATCTTTTGTTCCTCTGCCTTCTCGTGAAGATGTTGGTGAAACAGATCTTGGGATGACCATCCCTTAGGATGAACATAACATTTAACCTTGTAAGATAAGTGCAACGGCAACTTTTTCTTCGTCAAAATCCGATTCCACAAATAATCTTTTTTAGCCGCCGACATCGACATCTCGCCTCTCTCTCAATCTAAAAATCAATAATTTACTTCATCATCTCTTGAATCAGCCTCGGGTTGCTCCACCATCTTGCCTTTACCTTTATCAGTTCTTGAAGCAATAGACTTTGCTTTCTTGATAGGGACAGAAGGTTCTCTGATAGACACTCCTTTAGTTGGCAATTGAGACACATGGATTGGTTGTGAGAGTGATGTTAGTTGTGGTGATTGGATTGGTTTAGGTGGTTGTTGTTGTGATTGAGATGGTGGTTGTTGTTGTTGAGATGATTGCTCTGCTAATTCCTTCTTACTGAGCATCACCATTGCCTCAGCAGCAGCTTTGTCACTAGAACCAGCAGCAGATCCCTGTGCATCTGCAGAGTCACCTTTTGCACTAGCAGCAGGATCAACAACAATTTCTGTAGCAGCAGTTTCATGAGCAGCAGAGTTATCAGCAGTAGAACCCTGATCTTTTTCATTAATCACAGATTGTTCAACAACACTTGTAGCAGCAGATTCTGGAGCAGCAGAGTTACCAGCAGCAGAGTCTTTCAAAGTATCTTCTAAAGCTTTTATAGCCCCACCCATCAACTCTGTAGCCTTCACAAGTTGTTCAGGTTCCAAAGTTTTGAGTTTATCTACTACTGATTCTGAAGTTTCCATAATTTTCTCCAATACAACCTCATGCCCTTCTCTGTCAGCAACCACATATTTTGCAACATTTTCACCATCACCACTGTCTATCTCCATATCATCCCTTGTTCCCATACCAGTATTTAAACCATCATCAACATGTTCTTCCAAATTTTATCCTCCCCTGAATTCTCCAAATTATTCCTCCCCTGTTTGGAAGCATCCACCTCCATAGCAGTGGGTAGAGTAGATGATCTACTTTTCTTGGAAGGTCCCACTTTCTTAATTCTTTTGAAGGTTGAAGATCTTGATTTCTTTAAACTGAGCAGCAGCTTCATCTGTTGCTGCATTTTAGTGATCTCCTTAGCTTGTGGAGATGAAAGTTTCTGTAGATCAAGTACCTTCTCCTCCAAAGATGTACATTTGGTCTCCAAAGTGGTATATTTTGCCATCAATTCCTTTACAGTTTGCATACTAGTCTCATCACTTCGACCTGTATTACCTGGTCCGAGAGGTGAATCATTGACATTGTCATTTTGTACAATGTCATCCATCAATTCCTTAGTTGCAGATCTGTCCTCATCACTTCGGGATGTGTTACCTTCCCTGAGAGGTGAATCTTTGGACTTAAGCTCAGTATCAAACCTAGTTTGATCATCTGAACCCCCTGTATTTTCTAGTTGGCTAGGGTTACCGTCATTGGATTCAGATTCAGAAGAATCTTCCTCACTAGATGTTGCCTTGGTTTGGGTCTTACTTATGTTATCACTGTCCTGCTCTGCTTCTAAGCTAGTAGCAGTAGTGGTAGCCCTTGCCAATCTGTCTTCTCCATCACCTAAGACAGTCTCATCTGGTACTTCCATCCTGACACTGGCCTGAGAATGCTCAGTGTCCTTTTAGGTTGTCCTATGTGTTTGGGTCTTTTCAGTGTGTGGAGATGAAACCTCATTTGAACCTTCAAAAGTGGGTGTGTGTTGGGAATCAGTGGGGTTTTCTGATCCTTCACCCTGATTTTGGTTGACGCTTTAAGTATCTAAAGGTTCTCTTGACTGCATTGAGATGTGATTCTTTAGGAGTAACTTAAAATCTTGCACATGCACAAACAGAGAACATAATGTCTGGTCTTGATGCTGTAAGATACATCAATGAACCAATCATTGATCTGTACACATGAACATCCACATCTTTGCCTTCTTCATCTTTTAGCAATGGTTTGTCTTGTTCCATTGTAGTTTTTGCAGGCTTGGCATCTGTGAATCCAAACTTCTTCAAAATATCAGCCACATATTTATCTTGGCTAATAAATATGCCATCTTCCTTTTGTTTCACTTGTAATCCCAAAAAGAAAGTAAGTTCTCCCATAGAACTCATGGAAAACTTGTCTTTCATTATCTTCTCAAACTCCTCACACATAGCTTTGCTTGTAGAACCAAAGATGATATCATCAACATAGACTTGAACCAACAAAATATCATCTTTGTTCCTTTTAATGAACAAAGTTTTATCAATCCTACCCTTAGTGTAACCACAGTCTAGCAAGTAGGTTGACAACTTTTCATACCATGCCCTGGGAGCTTGATGCAGACCATACAGTGCTTTATCAACCCTATAAACTTTGTCAGGGAAATCTGGATCTTCAAAAGCAGGTGGTTGTGACAAATAAACCTCCTCTTTGATCTCCCCATACAGAAAAGCACCTTTCACATCCATTTGATACACTACAAAATCTTTATATGAAGCAAATGCCAAAAACTGTCTAATGGCTTCAATCCATGCCACAGGTGCATACACTTCATCATAATCAATGCCTTCTTGTTGTGTGTATCCTTGTGATGAGACGAAAAGTGTACCCGTTTTAAGGGGTCATTTAAGCCCTAATTCAAGTAAATATGATCAAATATTGCCCTAAATCGTTCCTTTTGTCATTTTAGGTACTTTTGAGAAGAATTCTGGAAAACATGCATATTTTGACGTTTTTGGAGCACAAAAGTGAAGAAAACGACAAAGTCTCAAAAGATGCTGAATTTCCTACCTGACGGCGTCAGAGTCACAAGGTGACGCCGTCAGCCAACGTTGACAAAAGAGCGAAATCAGATTACACTAGACGTCCTATGAAGAAAACAAGATGTTTTCACCTGACGGCGTCAGGTATTAAAGATTGTAGGCCGTCAGGTGTTAACTTAAAGAGCTACGGCCCAGAGCAATTTAAAGGGTAACGGGTCAGAAGTAAATCTAGGCCATCCGAGAACCCTAATGACGGCGAGCTGACGGCGTCAGAACCTATAGCCTGACGCCGTCAGAATGTAAAATCTATATATATATTTTCCTAATTTTCATTCATTTGTGTGGAACTTTGTGGGGAACTTTTGGTACAAACCCTAAGACGATTTTAGCTGTAATTTCAAGGGTTTTTCACCCTTGAAACTTTCATGTTCAATTAAAGATAAGTCCTCACTTAAATTAATCAATATGTCTATGTGTTGGTTAATTATATCTCTTGCTTGTCTTTCGATTAACATGCTAGGCTAGATTTTTCTTGTGTTTGCTTAGATATAATGAAACTTAACTATTAATTATTGGTTGATTGGTGTGTTATTACTTTGTTGGGATGAATTTTTCATCAATGTTAGGCTTAAGAAAATTGGCAATACTCCTATATGGTAACATGCTTGAACGTCTTAAGAAACATGTAACTAAGGCATACTAGGTTATTAAGGTAGTATTTAACGCATGAGCCACTGTTTACAATCCCCATGAATATGTGTACGCATGGTTGTAGGAGGAGATAAGAGCTCATAGAATTGGGGAGATATGTATGCCACCCCATGAATTGTTAAGGAATACACCCGTCATCCACACAAGTAATACATACACCAATTAACCGGTAAAAGATAGTTAGGGAGTAAGGAAGTCTAAGTAAACACATTTGTCTCTATATAATTTTTCGCAACCTTTATTTTCTAGTTATTTATTTTTATTGCAATTGTAGTTTTTGGGTTAGTTGACTAGCAACTAATTCCGCCCACTCCTCCAAAACCCGAAATTTTACTTGCTTTCTTAAAAATATAAAAATACAAAAATTATCTTCCTTCACCTTTAGACCTATTAGTGTAGTTTTTCTATCCTAACGAACACTATTCCCTGTGAGAGAACGATCAATCCCCCGTACTTACCACTACACTATACTACACTGACCAGGTACACTGCCTGGTGGGATTGCAAGCTTCTCAAGATCCCTTGAGAAGTAAAACCTGTTGCGTGGTCGCAATCCCACGTCATCAAGTTTTTGGCGCCGCTGCCGGGGAATAGTTATTGCTTAGGTAGAATTTTTTTTATTTTATTAGGTTTACTTACTAGATTCCTTTCTAGTGAGATTTTTTTTTTCTAGGATTTCTTTAGTCTATCTTTTTCCCAATTCCTCCGCTTTCATCTTCCTTGGCCAACATGGTAAACGGAGAATTTTCCAACCTTAGAGTCACTAGGAGTCGAAGTTCATTAGGAAACCTCATCCAACCTTATGCAAAACCTGAAAGGGAAATGCATAGGTTGAGACAACGCCTTTCAATGTTTGAACCAATTGGTATCGCCCTCAATTTTGATGACGCCCTTTCTGAGGAAGAATCCAATCCCCATACCACACCCTCTAGCCCTCAATCTCGTGCAAATGAGGAACTTCTGGAAAATCCCCTTCCCAGGTGCCTCAAAGATTATTCATCCCCTACCCCTCGCGGTTTTTCCAATGCTATTGTTTTTCCTAATGAACACACAGATGAGGTCTTGCGTGCAACCGATGTTTGGCTTGTCCAAAATGTATGCAAGTTTCACGGATTGAAAGCCGAAGATCCAATCCAGCACATCAAGGATTTCCTGAAAATAGTGGACACCCTCCATACGGATGGGGCCACTACGGATACCTCCCGGCTACGATTCTTTCCTTTCACCCTCTATGAGAAGGCCAAAGATTGGTATAACAAACTTCCCTCCGAATCCATCTTCACGTGGGAACAGCTTATCTCAAAATTCTATGAGAAATTCTTTCCCAAAGGAAGAACTTCAGCGTTGAGAGATGGAATCCTCCGCTTCCGCGTGGGACCAGCAGAGCCTATCCACGAATCCTGGATTAGATTCAAGGATCTAATTAGACAAGTCCCCCATCATGGCATTGAACTCTGGTTCCTTGTCCAAATCTTTTACGATAGCGTCTCTAAAGACGACCATAGGGGGATCAATAACTCGTCAAGAGGAAGGATAGCCAACTTAAGTGCCGAGGAGGCATGGGACAGAATTGAGGAATATGCAATTGATCAAGACGATACCTGGGATGAACCCGAGTTGATCATGAGCATTCCCAGGACAATGGAAAAACCTCCTTTTGTTAGCCTGTTGAGTAGGTTGAATGAACAAATATCTTATCTAGACAAGTCACAACCAAACAAACGACTATCAAACCCATACTTGATCTGTGATCAATGTAGCGGCCCGCATGAAATGGAAGAATGCGAGGAAAACACCACCACCGAACAATCATGTTTGTCGAGCCATGACATCTTTGATGATCATTCCCTCTTAACGTTCTATCAAAACAACGATCTTACCCCTTGGGGAAATCTTGTGAGAAGTGAGGGAGGGGGAGAACATCCTGACTACAAAGTTAGGAGCACTTTTGAGGATGATCTGGACATTTCATGCTTGAAAAGGATCTGCAATTAAAAGGCCTCGACGACCTATTCAGGAGCCAACAGAATGGCACAAGAACCAAATTCGCAGAACTCGACGCCATTCTTGATGGGCTCGGCAAACCTCCAACAAATCAAAGAGATCCTTTACTCGCCATCACCACTCGTGCAGGAACAACTACTAAGGATCCACCTTACCCAACCCCACAAACCAATGTCACGGAACCCGACACACCTCATGACAGAGGAGGGTGACGTGAACAATGAGACCTCTGAACAACATCCTCCGGTGACTTCCCCTTCACCTACTCCTACCAAACAACCCGTTAAGGTCCCATATCCATCCCGCCTCAAGAATCAAAAGGCTGAAAATGACATTAAATGATTCTTGTCATATCTAAAGGACTCAGTTGTCACCATACCTCTTCTTGATGCATGTTACCGTATGCCCAAATATAGTACATACTTCAAGAAGCTACTTACAAACAGAAAAAAACTCGAAGGTCTTGTGACCCTCGGTGAAGAATGTTTCGTGGTGACTCAACGAGGACTACCCAAGAAAGTGGACGATCCAGGTAGTTTCACCTTACCTTGTTCTGTAGGATCTCTATCAATCAAGAATGCTTTAGCCGACTTAGGGGCGAGCATTAATCTCATGCCGCATTCTATGTTCCTCAAATTAGGGTATTCAGGATTGAAACCAACCCGTATGAACATCCAATTAGCCGATAGATCAGTCAAGTACCCCTTAGGAATATTCGAAAATGTGCTTGTTAAAGTAGGGAAGTTCAAATTTCCAGTCGACTTCGCCATCCTAGAAATGGAAGAAGACGACCTTGTGCCAATCATCCTAGGAAGACCATTCCTCGCAACTGCTCGAGCTGTTATTGATGTTCATGACGGCATCCTAACCCTACGAGTAGGGGACGAGAGCCTAACCTTTGACATCAAGGACACAATGAATCTTTCTGCCGAAGCAGCTAACCGGCTATACTTTATCGGTGAAGTCGATGAGCTATCCGATATGATCGATAATTATATAGATGAGCAGGTGGAAGCTGGTTGGTTGAGAGATGAATCTTTGGCACCTATTTCAGAGAAAGAGAAAACTATAGATGTTAACGCAGTCTCCTTCTATCCTAGGCAAGAAACCGAACAACTTGAGCTTCGTAAACCGGAGAACAAACTCAAACCTTCCATCATCGAACCACCCGTGTTAGAACTCAAAGAACTCCCGAGCAACCTAGAATACGCTTTCCTCCAAGGAGAGGATCAACTTCCGGTTATCATAAACTCTTCCCTAAAAAGAGAACAAAAGGGTAAACTCCTAGAAGTTTTAAAAAAATACAAAGGGGTTATAGCATGGAGTGTAGCCGACATCAAAGGGATCGACTCGACCTTTTGCACGCATAAAATCCTCATGGAGGAAGATTATAAACCCACCGTGCAACCTCAAAGGCGAGTAAACCCCAATATCAAGGAAGTTGTAAAAAAGGAAGTCATTAAGCTCCTCGATGCAGGGCTGATCTACCCAATATCTGACAGTCCATGGGTAAGTCCTGTGCAGGTTGTGCCGGAAAAGGGAGGAATGACGGTGGTGAAGAACGATAAGGATGAGCTAGTGCCCCAGAGAACAGTAACCGGATGGCGTGTGTGCATCGATTATAGGAAATTGAATGATGCTACCCGAAAGGATCACTTTCCTCTCCCATTCATCGATCAAATGCTGGAAAGGTTAGCAGGACATGAATACTACTGCTTCCTAGATGGGTTCTTAGGGTATTTCCAAATCCCTATCACCCCTGAGGACCAAGAGAAGACAACGTTTACATGCCCTTATGGCACCTTCACCTACAAGCGAATGCCCTTTGGACTGTGTAACGCCCCCGCCACTTTCCCGCGTTGCATGACAACAATCTTTCATGAATTAATGGAAGATAGCATGGAGGTCTTCATGGATGATTTTTCAGTCTTTGGGGACTCTTTTGATCGCTGTCTGGCTAACCTCGAGAAGATGCTCAAACGTTGTGAAGAGACTAACTTGGTACTAAACTGGGAGAAATGCCATTTTATGGTAAAAGAAGGGATCGTGCTTGGGCACAAAATTTCAGGAAACGGAATTGAGGTAGACCGGGCAAAAATCGAAGATATATCCAAACTTCCCTATCCAACCACCGTCAAGGCAATCCGTAGCTACTTAGGTCATGCGGGCTTCTATAGGAGATTCATCAAGGATTTCTCAAAGATAGCTAGACCAATGACTCAGTTGCTTGTGAAGGATGCCCCATTCGACTTCTCTCAAGAGTGCAAGGACGCGTTCGATCGATTAAAACAGGATCTCACGCTAGCCCCAATTACGGTTACCCCTGATTGGAAGCTGCCCTTCGAAATCATGTGCGATGCTAGCGATTATGCTGTTGGAGCAGTGCTAGGTCAAACGCTTAACAAGCACTTCCAGCCAATATATTATGCTAGTAAGACAATGAATCCCGCTCAAGAAAACTATACCACCACTGAGAAGGAACTATTGGCCGTGGTGTTCGCTTTTGATAAGTTTCGCCAATATATTTTTCTCTCTAAAACGGTTGTCTTTACGGATCATTCAGCTCTTCGATACCTTTTCACCAAACAAGATGCTAAACCGCGATTAATTCGCTGGATCCTACTGTTGCAAGAGTTCGATGTGGAGATTCGTGATAAGAAAGGAGCGAAAAATCTTGCGGCCGATCATCTTTCTCGACTCGAAAACCCAGTCTTTCTGAGGCCGACAAAAGCGAAATTCGGGAAACATTTCCTGAAGAGCAGCTCATGCTGGTAAATGATTCTGAACCATGGTATGCGGATTNTGGATCCTACTGTTGCAAGAGTTCGATGTGGAGATTCGTGATAAGAAAGGAGCGAAAAATCTTGCGGCCGATCATCTTTCTCGACTCGAAAACCCAGTCTTTCTGAGGCCGACAAAAGCGAAATTCGGGAAACATTTCCTGAAGAGCAGCTCATGCTGGTAAATGATTCTGAACGATGCGGATTATGTTAACTACCTGGCAAGCAGAGTTATCCCTGAACATATGAGCAAGGATGAAAAGAAGAGGTTCTTGAATCAATTAAAGTACTACTTTTGGGACGAGCCCTTCTTATTCCGAAGATGCCCTGATCAAGTAATCAGGCGCTGTGTTTCTGAGAATGAGGCTATCAAAATAATGAAAGAATGTCATGCAGGTCCGTCTGGGGGACATCACGGAATAAGCACTACTGCGCGAAAGGTCTTCGACGTGGGATTCTATTGGCCTATAGTATTTCGTGATGTGAGGGCTATGATAGAAGCGTGTGACGCATGTCTAAGGGCTGGGAACATCTCTCGGAGAGACGAGGCCCCTCAGAATTATATACAAGTGTGTGAGGTTTTCAACATTTGGGGTATCGATTTCATGGGACCCTTTCCATCTTCAGGAGGGAATGAATATATCTTGGTGGCCATTGATTATGTCTCAAAATGGGTGGAAGCACAAGCCCTTAAGACTAGCGACGCTAGGGTAGTTATTCATTTTTTAAAAAATTGTTCGCTAGGTTCGGAATTCCGAAGGCTCTTATTAGTGACAGAGGAACCCACTTTTGTAACTCGCAAATGAAAAAAGTCATGAAAAGATATGGAGTCTCTCACCGATTCTCCACCGCTTATCATCCTCAAACCAACGGTCAGGTCAGAAATACTAATAGAGCTATAAAAAGGATATTAGAGAAAACGGTCAACCAAAATAGAAAGGATTGGTCTTTTAAGCTCGATGAAGCTTTGTGGGCATTCCGAACTGCCTATAAGACGCCAATCGGGACAACCCCGTTCCGTATGGTATATGGCAAGGCATGTCACCTTCCAGTAGAACTGGAACACAAGGCATATTGGGCACTTAAGGCTTGCAATATGGATTATACGGTTGCAGGGACAAACTGATTCCTACAACTACAAGAACTCGATGAATTGAGATTAGAGGCCTATGAGTCTTCCATTACATACAAAGAAAGGGCTAAAAGATGGCATGACCAACGGATTAAGAAACCCAAGGAATTCTCAGAAGGAGACAAAGTCTTACTATATAATTCTCGCTTAAGGCTATTTCCTAGAAAACTTAAATCTAGATGGTATGGACCTTTTACTGTGAGGAGCTCCTCTAAAACCGGGGCCGTTGTGTTGGTTGATGAAGAGGGTAGGGAATTCACGGTGAATATACAACGAGTTAAACATTATCAAGAGAGTGGTAACGAAATGATCAATGAGGAAGACATAACTTTCAACGATGAAGTCACGCAAGGTACAGTGACTTTGAGTCTAGCTACAAGACTCGTTAATAAAGAAAAGCGCTTCTTGGGAGGCAACCCATGCTTTGTGTGTTTTATTTGTTTGTTTATTTGATTTTATTTGTTTCCGTATGTATGATATTTCTTGTTATTGATTCATGATTCAAACTAACTTGTGAAAATGCTTTATTTTGTTTTTATCTTCGTCTTAACTACATATAAAGGTATTTTGCAAAAGCTAAGTGTAAGGGAAATCTAAATTGGTTTATAAGAACAAATGAACATGAATAATAACAATGTAAATTAACATACATATTAGTATTTGTTTGAGTCAAATGCTTGTATCGAGTCATAATAAATTTTTGCAGGAATTCCAGGAAGTAAGGTATAGTTTTTCCAGAATTTTTCCGGAAACTTAACATGAGGATTCTGTCAGATCATTTCTGACGGCGTCAGGTGTTACAGCCTGACGGCATCAGGAAATATTTTTCTGCAATTTTTGAAAGTTTTGTTTTTCTTCCGGAAATAAAAAGTTTTTGTCAATTCTCTAACTTATAATATCCAGGAATTCTGCAAAAATATTCATTCCACAAGTATTATATCCTATTATAGATTATACCGCCGATTTTATGCGAGGTTGGCCTTTATTTTTTTTCAGGTTAACAGGTTATATTGGACAAGAAGATGATTTATATTTTGAAAGGGAAGCTTTGAGCGTTCATCTTTTTTGGAAGAAGATCTAACCATGCTACCACACTATCCACATCAAACGAATCAGGGGAGTATTTGATTTGTAGGATACTAAATAAGTTCACAAACACGAATCTAACTTATGGTATGGATCGTTTATGTGTAAGAAAGAAAAGAAGAAATGTAGAGAGAGAAAGTTAGAGAGAGAAAGAAAGTGAAGCCTTGAGAAAAAACCAAAAAAAAAAAGAAAATAGATTATGAGAAGGCTTACCCTCTCCAAGAATGGAGAGGGTATTTATATGTACATGGGTTTTTGCCACTTGGGCTGCGGATCAGGCATACTGTGGGTAAAGACCCATCCTTCTTCCGCGAATACTAACTACTTCTAATCTACATTTTACTAACTATTGTAATTACTACGAGCTAAACAATGCTTAATCATACTTGGGGTGACCGAATCTTTCTTATACAAAAATCGTATTCCTAACAATCTCCCCCTAAGGGAGGTCACCCCTGAAAATAAATCTTGAATTCTTGCATTGAGATCTTTGTAGATTATTTTGTAGCTCGTAGTTGTTGATTCTTCATTGATAATCGACTCAAGATGACTTCCTGGATGTATATGATGATCTTTGACTTTGCTCTTCGCTCTTCATCCAAATATTTAGCTTCAAGTCATCATTGAGTGAATGTGTCTCTTTGTGATGTTGTGATAGTCTTTGTGTCGTCATGCTTACACTTTTCTGGATCATGATCTTCTGCATCAGAGTTGTGAAAGCATAGTTAAAGCCCATTTCTTGATCATGATATCTTTAGATTTGATGTTGAAGTGTAAGCATGAGATGATGAATATGCATCCNGCATGTGGAACTTGAGTGATGGTGGTGAACATGGTATGTTTGGTATGTTAAGCTGCATAAAACTTGGTTAGTAATAAACATACCGGCACTTACAAGTTCGGACTTCGAGATCATCAACAGCATAGTGTGAAGACTTTCTCAAATCCTTACCAAGGCCGTTCCTAATCGGATGCCCCCGAAAGGGCTTTCACTGACATACCGAAGTACACCAACGATTAGGTGAGTCGTTGGAGATCACCCCACGACTGTAGACCTTTTGGGACACCACCGTAAACACTAAGCGTAATCCACTAGAGATTACTGAAGTGACCTGCTGTCAGGGCTGTTTGATGTTGACCCTGGCAGGAGTTTCCACTCAATCACTGGGAAATACTTATGTATATTCCCTCATAAGTGTTCTTGGCAGATTGCTAAGATCTGCGTAGGACTCAAAATATTACAACTGGTGTCCTTAATGTTGAACAACCAGTGTAGAAGTATCAAGTGTTCCTATGAGATCTTTTGATGCATCTCTTGGTTCTAGGCTCGATAAGTGCACATTTGGTTATCCTATTCGGAGATTAGGGAGGGGTCTCCTGTTTCAATATCAACTAGCTCTAAGAGACAAGTCGATAGATTACACCGGTTCCCCGTGAGAATGAAACAAGCTCTTTTAAGAGAACTTGAGTGGCTGGAAGGTTTAGTGTAGTGCGTCACTGGGTCCATGACGTCTTTTATTGAATACCGATGTTACCTTAGTAACAATCAGTAGCATATGAATTGAACCCAGTTTCTGCCCTAAGGTTGAATAATTGGAGGGCTATTTCTTTTCACCCTTTCTCATTTCATTTCTTTTTAATTCTTCAACCCCTTCAGTGCTTACCGAGACTTCATCACTAGAACCTTGTTGGGTTTGTTCCAGTCCTAGCTCAGTCCCAGTCGACACTGTTCCCTTTCTCACTTTTCTCCTTTTTTTCAATCATTCCTAAGGACTTCTAATCTATTTATTGGATTGTCACTGGGAAGATCCCTCCGGTTCTGGTAGATCATGGGAACATATACCTAACCTTACCATCCTTATAACTCCATGCATTAAATTAAAGTGGTCGGTCTTTTGGTATTTTTCCACAATCGCTATATAACCAAATCATTGAAAATTCTCTCAAAGTGTTTATGATTAAGAAACACATATTGTTAACACTTTGAGAGTTTTATCATTTTTCAAATGCTCCCTCTTAATATGTGCTCATAGGTTAAAGATAGAAATTTGCACATGTCGGGTGAGTTGCACTTATTTGAATTGATCGGCTCTTAATAGACATATACCCTAGGGACACGTTTACGTTGCTTAGTTAAAGGGATCCATTATCAGCTTTTAGGTGATAACTAGCCCTAATAACTAACTTGAAGTTGTTAACATTCCTTAAAAAGGAAGTTAGACCCGTCAAAGTATATATCTAAGAAGAGTTTATCGAAAACGGTACTTTCTACTTTGACCAGTCCTCTTTGAGACACGTTTACATCACTGGTAAACCAGCTTGAAATTATTACCCGGCCAGGACTAGTCTTTTTGATTCACGACTTATCATGTTTCGTCAATTCATGAGTCAAATCTGAGTCGTAATCAATTCACGGTTTCTACTTATTATTGTAAAAACACGTGAAAGACTCTTAGCCACTTGCTCCCCCTCAATATGTGCGCATTGATTGAATCAATTTGAAAGTTTTTAAAACTTTGGCACATACGGGTGAGCTTTCATTCGAGATCATTTATTCACCATTTTTAACACTTGGTCCCCCTCAATATGTGCTTTGTTTATAATCCAGAATCTTTAAAATTTTAGCATATATGGGAGCGTACTTTTGAGTCCAAAAACATCTTTTTAAGTCCAAAAACAAGTCCAAAAACATCACATTTAAATCAGATTTCATATTTAAATCACATTCTCTCCCCCGATCATAAAATTTCAAATCTTTTGAGATTTTGTGATCCCAATTGATTTAAATGCTTTTTAGAGAAAACTTTAGAGAGATGTGATAAAAGTTTAAACGTTTACTGATTTTGAGACAATTTTTGAATTTCACTGCTGCTGGTGCACAAAGTTTTTAAAGGTGCAGAAATTTTGAGCAAACACGCTCCCCCTCAATTAATGACCCGTTTTTAATTTTAACGTTTAATAGTCATTAAGTTGAGCGGCAAGGTATTTGAGAAAATTTAAATCATATAGCCACCTTGTAAACCACAAAATCTCTTTTGAAGAATTTTAGAAGAAAGAGATTTTGGGAAAAGAAGACATCTCTTCTTTTACTAGAAAGGTTGCACTGAAGCGTACAACATTTCGGATTTGCATGGATGTAAAGTAATCCATGCCCGGATGAAATTTCATCCGTTGTTAGGAACAATCGTCTTGATGGTATCAAATTGGTGACGCGTTTTCCTTAATTTTGAATACCGGGTTGCTATCTGAAGTAATAGCAAACCATCGTTTATGCAAACATATTTTTGGTATTTTCAATTTTTCAGATTTTTATGGTTTTTATTTTATATTTTTGTATTTTTCTTTTCTGGGTGTTATAATATATATATATATATATATATATATATATATATATATATATATATATATATATATATATATATATATATATATATATATATATATATATATATATATATATATATATATATAAGGATATGTGAAGTGAATCAGTTACTCCTCATTATCTTCCTGAAGATTTTTGAGTGACTCAGGAGAAATACTCTTCATTCCAAGGCGTGGGAGAATGAATTGAAACCGTTCTCTAGGAAGTGCCTTAGTGAAGATATCAGCCAGCTGAAATTCCGTCCTCGCAAAGTAAAGTTCCACGATTCCTTTTTCCACTTGTTCTCTGATGAAATGATGTCGAATATCAATGTGCTTTGATCTTGAGTGCTGGACGTTGTTGCAGCAAAGAGCAATGGCACTTTTGTTATCACAGTACATCGGAACCTTGTTGTATACAAAGCCATAGTCTGATAATTGAGACCTCATCCAAAGAATTTGAGCACAGCAAGAAGACATGGCAATGTATTCAGCCTCTGTGGAGGAGATCGACGTACTCATTTGCTTCTTTGATGACCAACTAACCAGTTTATCTCCTAGAAATTGAGCACCGCCCGAGGTACTTCGACGAGTATCTTGACACCCCGCATGATCAGCATCAGAGTAGGCTGTGAGAGCCATTGCAGTGTCTTTAGGATACCAAAGGCCCATGTGAATTGTTCCTTGAAGGTACCTGAAGACTCTTTTGACTGCTTCTAAGTGCTTCTTAGTAGGTTTGGATTGATAACGAGCACACATGCAGACAGCAAATAAGAGATCTGGTCTGCTGGCTGTGAGATACATCAATGATCCGATCATGCTTCGGTATTTGGTTTGGTCGACCGGTGCCCCTTCTATATCCTCATCCAGTTTTGTTCTTTCAACCATCGGGGTGTCAACAGAGTCACATGATTCAAATCCAAATTTCTTAAGGATTTCACTAGCATACTTGGATTGATTGATGAAGATACCGTGAGGGTTTTGAGAGATCTGTAGCCCCAAGAAGAAAGACATTTGCCCTATCATGGACATTTGGAATTCTGTACTCATCTCTTGTGCAAACCTATCACATTCCAATGGATCTGCAGAGGCGAAGATAATGTCATCCACATAAATCTGAACGTGGAGACGATGCTTTCCCAGCTTTCTTGTGAACAAGGTAGGATTGACCACACCCTTGGTGAATTGGTTTGCTAGAAGGAATTTGGACAGAGTATCGTACCATGCTCTGGGTGCTTGTTTAAGTCCATATAGTGCCTTCTTCAAGCGATAAACATGATTTGGGCGTTCAGGATCAACAAACCCTTCTGGTTGGCTTACATATACTACTTCCTTTAATTGACCATTAAGAAATGCAGTCTTCACATCCATTTGGTAGACAATCATGTTTTGACTAGCTGCATTGGCAAGGAAGATTCTGATGGCCTCAATTCTGGCAACTGGTGCAAATGATTCTTCAAAGTCAATGCCTTCTTCTTGCCTTTATCCTTTGGCCACAAGTCGAGCTTTGTTCTTTAGCACTTCACCATATTCCTCAAGTTTCACTTTGAAGATCCATTTGAGGGCGATAATCATGGCACAGTCGGGAGGGGGCACTAATTCCCAAACATCTAGTCTGTCAAATTCATGGATTTCATCTTGCATTGCAGTGAACCAGGATGTTTTAGTCAAAGCATCTTTATAATCCTTTTCGACTTTGGACAGTATGTTGCTAACGAAGCACCATAAGGCATCTGTGGCAAGTTGTCTTCGTGTAGATACCGGCCTGGATGGATTACCAATGATGTTGTCAATTGGGTGATCGTTTGTCCATTTCGTGATATGCTCGTGAAGTTGATGACTGGGAACTGAAGTTGCAGTGTTGGAATCTTCTGAGGGGGTTGCCAAAGTGGATGGTTCGGGAGCAAATATGTTGATAAAAGGTTCATCAGGTGGTTGAGTAAAAGGATTCACTTCAAATGTGTTAACAGATGCTTCTTCTTGAGGAATTGAAGAGTGTTGATCAGTGTGATTGGTATGACTGGATGATGGAGCATTCTAACTAAAAGAGATGGAGATGGAAGGCCCATTTGTAGGCTGTGGTTCATTATTAGCNTTGATAAAAGGTTCATCAGGTGGTTGAGTAAAAGGATTCACTTCAAATGTGTTAACAGATGCTTCTTCTTGAGGAATTGAAGAGTGTTGATCAGTGTGATTGGTATGACTGGATGATGGAGCATTCTAACTAAAAGAGATGGAGATGGAAGGCCCATTTGTAGGCTGTGGTTCATTATTAGCAGCAGCATCAGGACCTATGACTTGTTGTTCTGGTTCGATTCTCTGTTGAGGCTCGAAATACTCATCATACGTTGGATCAAACAGCTTCTTCAACTCCTCACTAGTAGGTGGCACAGAAGGAGCATCAGTGGTGAAGGAGTGTACAAGTCCTGAACTAATTGGTGCAGGGGTCCAAAGATTAGATGCGGGTCCTGAACTGAAGTATTCAGGAACCGTTTGCTCGGTCAGCTCATCAAACGTGACATGGATAGTTTCCATGATTTGTCGGGTTATTTTGTTGTAGATTCGATAACCTTTCTTATTTGGTGCGTATCCAACAAAAATTCCAATATCAGCTTTTGCCTTGAGTTTTCCCAGATCTTCGTTATCGTTGGTTGGGTAACATAAAGCACCAAAGACTCAAAGGAAGGAGAGATCGGGTTTTCTTTCATGCACCAGCTCATAAGGGGTTTTGCAGTGAAGAGGATGTATCAGTGATCGGTTCTGAGTGTAACAAGCAGTTGCAATTGCCTCTCCCCAGAGGTACATAGGAGCTTTAGAGAAAGTTAGCATAGTTCGTGCGGCCTCTACAAGTGTACGGTTTCGTCTTTCAACAACTCCGTTCTGCTGAGGTGTTTGAGGTATACTCCTTTGATGACTGATTCCCAGATCTTCATAAACCTGAGTAAGTTGCTGATTGACAAACTCAGTTCCATTATCTGTGCGGACGAATCTGACAGTTTTATTGAGTCCAACTTGCAGCTGCTTGATTAGTTTGATGATGATTTCAGGTGTTTCGTCCTTGGATATGAGGAATTTAACCCATGTAAACCGAGAGTAGTCATCAACAATCACTAACACATATCTCTTTCCAAATATGTTTTGCACTCTCATTGGACCACAGAGGTCCATGTGAAGGGTATTGAAGAACTTCCATAATGGTGTTGATAGTTTTGGGTTTATGAGTATGCTTCTTGCTTTTACCAAGCTGACAAGCGGAACATAGATGATCTTTTTCATACTCTAGCCTGGGCATTCCTCGAACAAGGTCTTTACGTGTGAGTTCATTGATGGTACCGAAGTTCAAATGGTTCAAACGACGACGCCACAACCATGACGTGTTCTTGGAAGCCTTAGATAGTAGATAGATTGGTGAAGACTTCATCATATCTTCAATGGATATAGTGTAGAGGTTTGAGCCACGTCTGCCTTTCAGAAGATCCACAACGTCCAATCTTCTAACATAACATATGTGTTTTCTGAAGGCTACTTCAAGATCTGAATCACAAAATTGACCAACGGAGAACAAATTGTGCCCAAGCCCTTCTACATAATATACTCTTGAAATTACG
>LBNU01008881.1:99039-111532 GCA_014162995.1 Artemisia annua
TAACTCGCCACCATTTAAATACCCTTTATTCCAACCAAACCGTGTTTATCATATCCCTACACCTTAGATTATAACCCTTTTGAAAGCCCTCTTTGATAGTTTATCTTAGGTGCTTACTCATAGTGGAGGAGTGATTGATCCTCTCCCAAGCCTCTGGTAATCTATTTGCTATGACAGGTAGTGAGAGATATTTTCCGTTTTCATTTATGAGATATAATTCTATGACACTTGAGAGATGAGAGTATCCACACACTATTTGTGAGGTGCTAGTGTATGATTTCCGTGCTTATTATGATTAGGGTCGAATGACTACTTGTTGTAATTACTTTTATATTTGTGTTAAATGACCCCTAACTCATATATTGATTGGAATAAAAGCTTATTTGCTTGAGGACAAGCAAACCTCAAGTGTAAGGGTATTTGATGAGACGAAAAGTGTACCCGTTTTAAGGGGTCATTTAAGCCCTAATTCAAGTAAATATGATCAAATATTGCCCTAAATCGTTCCTTTTGTCATTTTAGGTACTTTTGAGAAGAATTCTGGAAAACATGCATATTTGGACGTTTTTGGAGCATAAAAGTGAAGAAAACGACAAAGTCTCAAAAGAAGCTGAATTTCCTACCTGACGGCGTCAGAGTCACAAGGTGACGCCGTCAGCCAACATTGACAAAAGAGTGAAGTCAGATTACACTAGACGTCCTATGAAGAAAACAAGATGTTTTCACCTGACGGCGTCAGGTGTTAAAGATTGTAGGCCGTCAGGTGTTAACTTAAAGAGTGACGGCCCAGAGCAATTTAAAGGGTGACGGCGTCAGAAGTAAATCTAGCCGTCAGGTGTTAACTTAAAGAGTGACGGCCCAGAGCAATTTAAAGGGAGAAGAAAACAAGAACCCTAATGACGGCGAGCTGACAGCGTCAGAAACTATAGCCTGACGCCGTCAGAATGTAAAATCTATATATATTTTCCTAATTTTCATTCATTAGTTTGGAACTTTGTGGGGAACTTTTGGTACAAACCCTAAGACGATTTTAGCTGTAATTTCAAGGGTTTTTCACCCTTGAAACCTTCATGTTCAATTAAAGATAAGTCCTCACTTAAATTAATCAATATGTCTATGTGTTGGTTAATTATATCTCATGCTTGTCTTTCGATTAACATGCTAGGTTAGATTTTTCTTGTGTTTGCTTAGATCTAATGAAACCTAACTATTAATTATTGGTTGATTGGTGTGTTATTACTTTGTTGGGATGAATGTTTCATCAATGTTAGGCTTAAGAAAACTGGCAATACTCCTATATGGTAACATGCTTGAACGTCTTAAGAAACATGTAACTAAGGCATACTAGGTTATTAAGGTAGTATTTAACGCATGAGCCACTGTTTACAATCCCTATGATTATATGTACGCATGGTTGTAGGAGGAGATAAGAGCTCATAGAATTGGGGAGATATGTATGCCACCCCATGAATTGTTAAGGAAAACACCCGTCATCCACACAAGTAATACATACACCAATTAACCGGTAAAAGATAGTTAGGGAGTAAGGAAGTCTAAGTAAACACATTTGTCTCTATATAAGTTTTCACAACCTTTATTTTCTAGTTATTTATTTTTATTGCAATTATAGTTTTTGGGTTAGTTGACTAGCAACTAATTCCGCCCACTCCTCCAAAACCCAAGATTTTACTTGCTTTCATAAAAATATAAAAATACAAAAATAATCTTCCTTCACCTTTAGACCTATTAGAGTAGTTTTTCTATCCTAACAAACACTATTCCCTGTGAGAGAACGATCAATCCCCCGTAGTTACCACTACACTATACTACACTGACCAGGTACACTGCCTGGTGGGATTGCAAGCTTCTCAAGATCCCTTGAGAGGTAAAACCTGTTGCGTGGTCGCAATCCCACGTCATCACCTTGAGCAACTAGTCTTGCTTTGTTTCTAACCACAATGCCTCTTTCATCTCTTTTGCATCTAAAAACCCATTTTGTTCCAATAGCCCTCTTACCAATAGGTAGATCAAACAAGGTCCAAACTTCTTGTAATCTGAATTGTAGAAGTTCCTCCTGCATAGCTTCCACCCAACTTGACTCTTGTAGGGCTTTATATACATTCTTGGGTTCTATTTGTTATAGAAAACAAGCAAAAAGGCAGTTCTGTAGATCTTTATGGCTATTCCTTTGATGTAAAGATCTAGCAAAGAAACCTTTGTGAAGCAGTTCCTTTGTCTTATTCCTTGTTTGAACATTTGATGATGGATCACCCAAAATTTGTTCCTTTGGATGATGCTTATGAATTCTTGTTGTCTTTGTAGGACTGACAGGAATGTTGAGTTCCATGTTGTTGAAGTCAGTCTGAGTACCAAAAATTTCACCTTCAAGAGCTTCATCATCTGTATCTTCATATATTTCAGTCAATGCTTTATCTAAAGTTTCCAATCCAGGCATCTCTGGATCATCTTTGCTCCTTTGACATCATTACCCAAGGCAACATATCCACCATTCTCCATTGGCTCAAAATCCTCAAGTTGGGATATGTCTCCTGTCATATGTCCAGAGCAACCACTATCAACAATTCCTTTATCTTTTAAATCATCTTGAAGATTGCCCTACACATAAAAAATAGAGAAATCAGTTTCTCTTTTTGACCCAAGCCATTACTGACTTGGATCTGCCTTGTGCATCAACATAGTTGTACTTAGTTAGGTCCATTCATGCACTACTGGTATTGGAAACTTTAGATAAAGCATTTGATTTTGGTTTCCAAGTCCAGCAAGCTGAGGCCTTTACAACATAAAAATGGTTTCCAACAACTGTATCTGTTATGGCTTTTGAAACAGCAGTAGAGTCTTTTGCCTTAGCAGCAGAGTCTACTTTAGGACTAGCAGTAGGACCAGTTGTTTTATTATGAAAAGGCCTGTTTGTTTGAGTAGTCACAATAGATCTAGTAATACCAGCTCTCAATAAAACTGCTCTTGGAACCATATGTCTTTTGGAAGGAGAGTGAGTCCTTTTTGAAAAATTTTGATGATTCACTCTTGTATGTTGGTTCCAAACAGGTTTTTGGTAGTCCTTACAATTTGCAATGAGATGCTCAAAACTACCACCTTTATAACATGCCTTCTTATTCAATTGAAAATCATTACCTAATTTATGTGAAACTAGGTTATTAAAATTTCTTTGATTTCCCCTAGGCTTGTTATTAATCCTTTTCATATGATGTCTAGGTACTTCATTATACTCAACAACTTTCTTAGACATATTATGACCTAGCACAGGTTTCAGAAACTTAACCTGTTTAACTCTAGACTCATCAACCTTAGGAATTTCTTCCTGTTTAACACTGTGTGTTGGCTCAGTCTGTTCATCCTCATTATCTGAAATCCAATCTTCAATAATTGGTTCATTAGAAAACTTTTTCTCAGCAACCTTAGGTGTTTTAATATTAATATTACTAGTTTCACCTACAGGGTTGTTGACTTCTAACCCACTTAAAAATGATAACTCCTTATCTGGTGGTGCAAAAGCACTTTTCATTGAAGGAGCTACTTCAATATATCCTATGCCACTACCTTTTCTCATTAATTGACACTCAATAGTATGATCTATGGCTGTTGAAGCAAATTTTTGTTTTTCAACTCTGACAATCTGATTATCTTTATCTGCAAGAGCTTCATCTCTAGCCTGTTCTTCTTCTGTTAACTTTCTCTTAAGCATTTCAATCTCATTCTTTTTAACAAAAAGCTCACCATCCTGTATATTAATTTTATCAACATATTCAAACTCACACTCTTTAAGATATTCAAGTCTTCTTTCTACATTTTGAATTCCTACTTTATAACCTAAGTTATCAAGTTTTAGGGACTCAACTTCTTTCCTAAGACTTTCATTCCTAGCTTTAAGTTCTTCTATAGTGTCAACACAAGATTGAAAAGAACAAGTAGAATCATTTGACTCATTGGATACCTCAGAGTCAGAACCAGATGATGAAGAAGCATAGGCCATAAGAGCAAAGTTATGCCTTTGAGTCTTCACTTCAGCAATGAAACCTTGATGTGGTTCTTCTCCAGCCATGTCACTCCAGTCATAGTCACCTAACCCATCACAAGACACCAAAGCAGTAGCAGGCTTTGACTCATCTTCAGTCTTCTTGGGAGTCTCTACATTCTTCTTTGGAGCTCTGCATTCCCTGGAAAAATGCCCCTTTCTATTGCACTTGAAGCATTCCATCAATGACTTGTCAAATCCCATGTTACCCTGAGGCTTATACTTAAGCTGTTTGCCAGTTCTTTTCTAGAACTTTCTTGCTCTCAAGGTTAACATAGCCATTTGCCACTTCAAATCAATCTCTTCAAGAGCATCAGGATCAATATGATCAGCATCCTGATTTAGAACTTGAGTACCTGTAGTTAGATCAGCCAAGAAAGCACAAATAGCAGCATCACTCATAGTGTCACTGTTGTTTGAACTAGCAGCAGAGTTGCTAGTGCTAGTAGCAGATACACTATAAGCAGCAGAGTGAGTGTCTGAAGAGTTAGAAGTTTTAGAAGACACAAAAGCTATATTTTGAGCAGCAGAGGATGAAGTAGATGAACTAGATGAGTTGTTCATCTCAGATTCATATACTTTCAAATTTTTGTAGAGATTATCCAAACTCATTGTTTCAAAATCAGCTTTGTTTCTCCACACAACAGTATGCATGCTCCATTCTAGTGCAAGGCTTCTGAGAAACTTGAGATTGATATCTTCTTCAAGAACTGTGTATCCCACAAGCTTCAAGTGACTTATAAGCTTTTGAAGCCTGTTATAGGTACAATCAAGATTCTCTCCACTTAAAGCAGTGAAATTTTCAAACTTATGCTTTAAGACATTCTTCCTTGACTTTCTGGTAGCAGCATTGCCACGAAATCTTGTCTCAACAGCATCCATAAGAGTCTTAGCAGTTTCACTGCCTTCAAAATCCAGCTGATACTCATTAGGTAGTCCCATCATGAGAATATTGTGAGTCTTGATTTCCAGCTTCCTTTGATCTTCATCCTCCTTGCCTTTGATAGGTACCTCCTTCCCATCAACAACCACTGGGAATTTGTCACCTTCCAGAACAACATTCCACATCTTGTAGTCAATCATGCGCATATATTGCCTGATGCGCATCTTCCAAAGCTCATATTCTCCTTGCTTGAACATTGACACGTTGGAGGCAGTAACCATATGTGTGTCATCACCCATGACTTCAATTGAGGTTAAGAACTGATTTTGAGAGTACTTGAGTACTTCTTGATCACAACTTCTAGATCACAAGCTCTGATACCATTTGTTGATCCCAGTTGAGCAGTAGATCTTATATAGAAGCTGACTTGAATTGTAATAAACTTAAAAACACGCGGAATATATTGTTTAACTTAAGATGAACACAAGAACAATGTTATCACACTTAAACACTTCAATATATTAATACGAGCACTCTTAACAATGCTAGGGTTTACAACCTTGAAGTGATTCAACCTTTTCACAGACACGTACATGTTCTAACCCTAGGGATCTCCTTTTATAGACAAGGAACCTTACACGGTTTACAATGACTTCTTACACAAACAAAAGATATTCTAAACCTATAGAATATTTATACAATCTTTACTATAACTACAAGACTCGTTTCTATAATAATCTCTGAGCAGCAGAGTCTTGCATTTCTTCTAGCAACACTTTCACACTAGCAGCAGATTCAGCATACAGTAGTAGATTGACATTTTGATAGTTTCTCAGAAGTAGAATCCTAAAACCCAACATACTGCATCAATGCTTACTTATTACTACATCTCAAATGTGATATATGTTACTCCATCAATGCTTACATATTACTGCATCTCAAATGTGCAGTGACATCTGTTACTGCATTAATGCTTATTTGTTACTGCATCAATGCCTATTTCTTACTGCATCAATCTTGGAAGACAATTTACAACGGTCTAGACTGTGGCGTCTTTATGGCACAGAAAATGTTCCACCAGGTACTATCTGATTCTGAAAAAATATGGTTTTGAAGAACAAAAACCGAGTAATTTTTTGTGTATTTAGGAAAAATCATTGACAATATAGTATGTCATCCGAAGAACAATGATTTCTACTTGTATGCTCAAGTGGACCCATTGTAAGTGTTGTCATACCATTTATACATATTTTTTATGTTTATGATTAAACATATGATGGCTAAATGATATGTTGGTTTATAGGGGACTAAGCGGCTACACATTACCATGTTCTTCTCAATCAAATTGTAGTGGAGGAGATTGAACATTGCACTATTCGTTGCCCTCGTATTGTTGCTATCTGGAAAAAGGTGTGGAGCTGGTAGTACCATCACAAATATCTAACTTTCTATTATATATATATATGGAAAACTAGAAGGGGGGTTGAATAGTTTTACGTCTTTTAATTTATAAAAAGTTACTTACAAAATCTTCGATTCTAGTTTATGTGAATTCAATACTTGCACTATATGAACAATTATACTAACTAACTAAGCAAATATAATACAAGTATAAAAGTAATGAAAGACAGAGTTAGAAAGATCAAACCACAACACAAGGATTAATAGTGGTTCGGCTACAAGGACACCTTCCTTATTCCTACTCCACTCCCCGAGTCACCTACTCGAGAGTTTTCTTCACTATGTCAACAAACTCCCTTGTGGCGGAGAAACCTTACACACCTTTGCTTACACCGTTTAGCGACACCAAGCAAAATGTCGAGTTCTAATGGTAGCTAGAACCAATCTCACAACATCACAACTAGTCACAACTTCTACACAACGCTACTACTTCACTACTTCACTACTATATCTTCATACAACACAACTTCTACCCACCTAGCTCTACTTATCACAAGAACTACACAACTTTACAAATGATTTACACAATCTACAAAACTAATCTACAATATTTCTTGAGTGTATGTTGAAGGAGTATTCTTCTTTTGCACTTTGGATGAGGAAGGATTGGATCACTTGAAACAAATACTTTTAATCTTATGATCAAAGGATTTAGAATGATCTTAGGAGCGTGCCGGCCCCCTTAAATGGTGGCCGGCTCCCTTAAATTTAAGGGGGCCGCCCTCCTGAAATGGCCTGAATGTTTTGTCTTTTCTGGGAAAAGTTTATTTGGTGAAAAACTAACTGATTTTGGTTAAAAATTTGAATTCATATATTTATTATGAATTAAACATTTTCCTTTATTACCAGATGTGTTTTTCAAAAATATATAATATGTTTATGTGATTAAATAAACTTTGTAATATTTAAATAAACATCCATTTGATCATAAAATGTATTAGTCATTTGTTTATTCATACCTTAAGTGATTTAGTTGGATAAAATGATATTTGTAACTAAATACTTGTTTACGTAGTAATTTTATGTTTAATGTTTTTACATTTTGTGATCGTCAAAACATAGAGATATCAAAAAATATAAATAACGTTTTTATGCATTATTTATATCAACAATCTCCCCTTTTTTATGATTACAAAATCTAAACTCATTAAAACAAAAATTGGCATATATAAAAGTATTTAGTGAGTTTATATCATTTCTCCCCCTTTTTGTTAGCATAAAAAAGGTCTTCCCGATAAGCTTGGAGCTCCCCCTTGACGTATACTCCCCCTCGTTTTGAGGTCATAAGATAAATCGAGATATGGAATGCTTGCAAAAAAAATATTGAGAAGACAAGCAAGATATATATAGATATATCATGCAAGGAAATGAATTAAAGCTAGAGATAGTCAGTTCTACTAGTTAAGCAAGATATTACAATGAAAAAAAAATCCAAGATGCACATAAACTAGATGTGCAATTAACTAATGCCTTAAAGGCTTACAAGTATACATAATGAAAAACAAACAACCTAGGCTCCAATATGAGTATCTTACTAGAGGTTGCCACCAAAATGGTTAAAATATTTTATTTTCAAAGGATGAAGCATGTTTAATTTGGTGGAAGTGATGGGGAAGATGGAGATGATGGTGGTGGTGGAGGTGTGTTTGTTGGTAGTGGTGGTGGAGGGGTGGTTGAGGTAGTTGGAATGAGTTGTTTGATCAAACTCTCAATATATGAAAACATATATTGCANTTTTGTGATCGTCAAAACATAGAGATATCAAAAAATATAAATAACGTTTTTATGCATTATTTATATCAACAATCTCCCCTTTTTTATGATTACAAAATCTAAACTCATTAAAACAAAAATTGGCATATATAAAAGTATTTAGTGAGTTTATATCATTTCTCCCCCTTTTTGTTAGCATAAAAAAGGTCTTCCCGATAAGCTTGGAGCTCCCCCTTGACGTATACTCCCCCTCGTTTTGAGGTCATAAGATAAATCGAGATATGGAATGCTTGCAAAAAAAATATTGAGAAGACAAGCAAGATATATATAGATATATCATGCAAGGAAATGAATTAAAGCTAGAGATAGTCAGTTCTACTAGTTAAGCAAGATATTACAATGAAAAAAAAATCCAAGATGCACATAAACTAGATGTGCAATTAACTAATGCCTTAAAGGCTTACAAGTATACATAATGAAAAACAAACAACCTAGGCTCCAATATGAGTATCTTACTAGAGGTTGCCACCAAAATGGTTAAAATATTTTATTTTCAAAGGATGAAGCATGTTTAATTTGGTGGAAGTGATGGGGAAGATGGAGATGATGGTGGTGGTGGAGGTGTGTTTGTTGGTAGTGGTGGTGGAGGGGTGGTTGAGGTAGTTGGAATGAGTTGTTTGATCAAACTCTCAATATATGAAAACATATATTGCAATTCATCTCTTATGCCAAAGATGCTGGTGCGGTTATGGATGCAACAAAGGCATGTATCTCCATGGGCTTCAAGTAAGCTCCATGGGATGGGGTTGAAGTTTGGTGGGTTAATTGGTGATGATGAAAAGTGTGCTTCAAGGGGTGTGATGGGTGACAAAGAAAGTGTGATGTCTAGGGATGTATTTTCAATGGTAGGTAGTGGGGGTGGAACTCTTGGTGGAGGTGATAAATTGGCATTGATGTAGTCATTGATTGATGAGGATGAAGGTATGGAGGAGGTGGAAGTTCCATGAGTTGATGGTGTTTTGGAGGGTGCATTAGGAGCACTATGAGATGAGCATTGAGGTGGTGGTGATGGAGTAGTGTTATCTTCATTAGTGAGGTCAATGAAGAGTTGTTTTGGTGGTATTAAGACAAGTTTTTGTTTCTTGCTTTGTTGGAGATGGTGGTTCTTGGTGATAACATGGTGGGTTGGTTAAGTTTGATGAAGATGTAGAATGATGGAGTGTGAATTAAACATGCATGGGGATTATATAGGATGAAAACATGTTTAGATATGGAATTAATTTGAAAATGCATGGTTAGATTACAAATTCAGTTTGGTTTTTAAGGGAAATGGTAGCTGGGACTAGCAAAAGTAGTACAAGATGCAAAAGAAAATAATGTATTTTACTGTTTGGGTGGCCGGCTCCCTTAAATACTGGCCGGCCCCCTTAATTTTAAGGGGGCCGCCCCTTTAGATTTAAGGGGGCCGCCCATCTGACGACCAAATTTTCAAAATTTTCAAAAATTTTTCTGGAAAATGTTGGTTTCTGTTTTGTATTTGCAGCAAGCTCTATTTGAACATTTCATATTGGTTTTGGTCTATAAGTAAGCATACATGTATGTATATATATAAACATAGACTAAACATGCAAACATATATATAGATCAAGTGAAAAGACATGCAATTAGTAGCATATATAAGGCATAAATAAGCGTAGTTAACATTCTAAACAATCATTATCCAAGAAAGTCATAAGTATTTCCGAATACATATCGGAAATATAGCACACACATGTCAAATATTCATAATCAAGCAACACATAATAATTGTTTTAACAAACATAACCAAGTAAATGTCCATCACTTCTTCTTCTTTCCGAACACTCCTTTCAATGTCATGGCAATAGCTTTGAAGCCTCCTCGCACCTCTTCATGTAAACTCTTTTGTCGGTTAAGCATCACGGTTTGTCGTTCATGGAGTATTTGGTTGGTTTGTGAGCGAGGAGATGGAGTGTCATACTCGGGATAGTCAAGATCCTCTAAGTCATTAACGAACGTAGTGAATGACGGGGTACTAACAACTTGAGTGCTTTCCTCCTCATCGTCATCCTCTAGACGAGATGATGAACCATGGTAGCTATGAAGACGAGATTTTCCCTTATCACTACGAGTTCGTCGGGTTTGTTTGAGAGCGAGAGGACGCAAGGTTGGATAGATGGACTCATAGATACTATCATCAAGATCGGTATAGTTTTCTATGACATAGCGGTAGAGACGAGTAAGGAACATTCCATACGGAAGATTTGCTTTTGGAGTTTTTCTTGCACACTCAATTCGCTTGATGAAGAAGTAAGCCAAATTGTAAGGTTGTTCGGCAACGATACAATACAACATGTGAGCTAGGCATTTGGGAGATGGTCACAGTGGCCTCCGGTACCGAACGCATTCTCGCGAATGAGTTCTTCCCAACGCTTCATGTTGGCGCTTAATTCTTTGAGAAGAATTTGATTTTCAGAAATATCGACATTTTTGGATTTGACGAATATCGCCGGGAGAAGGAATATCGGAGTAGTAAGGACCAATGGTTGGTCGACAACGATGAAGGGCGTCAAGATCCCATTCATTGGTGAATACGGCTTGACATTTGAAAGGAATTTGAAGAATTTGTCCGAATTGATCAAGAGTTAGAGTGATGAATTCATGTTGAATCATGAAAGAGATGAGGATGACACCAAATTCATCGGTTTGAACCGTGACTTGGCTATAGAAGTCGACAATGAAGCGAGGAATGATGGGTTCATTGATTTCATAAAGACAATCGAAGTTAATGCTTGTGAACAAGCGATCAATGAAGTCGGATTGATAGTAGGCTTGATCTACTACACGAATTTCATGAACGTTTCTATCCTCGATTTGACGATAGATACGTGCAATAGAAGAAGATGTAGTAGGGAGTTGACAAACTTTTGGAATGTAGTTTTTGGTAAGGGAGATGTCTTCAGTAATCGCTTTGGGCATTTTTACCTAAACACGACAACAATAAAACGAAATAACAATAAATATAAAGAAAAAAAATGATTCATGTATTGTTATGAAATTTGTTGGAACGTAAACATACTTCGACTCTAAGACCTTAATCCTAAGAAGTAGTTTACTATGTTCCTTACTTTTATTTTTTAACTCGTTCTAGATATATTTTACGATGTTTAGCAAGTAGTTATGGAATAATCCAAACGCCCCTTTAAACATCATAATATATCATGAAACTTTGCTAGATGTACATTAGATTCTATAACTAGCTATTCCTTACGAGTTTCTTATGCAAGTGATTTGTTTCGAAAAAGATGGTTTATATTTTGACTCAAAAGTACCATTTTTCTAGTTAAAGCAAACGCTTCCTTATCTAGAAAATTTACTACCAAAATGTCAATATATATATGAATTATATATCTTGACAACTCTAAATTACTAGTTTTATGTTTGCAATCTTGACAAAATGTTGTAGAGATTATATTAACTTAATTTTGATAACTTTTGGACATAATCCAAACATCCTCTTATCGTATACAAAATTATTTTTTAATGAGTCGAAAAATATATTTTCATGATTTACAAGTTATGAAAACATAATGTGATTAGTTTTATCAAGTTTTTATAGCATTATTCAACAATGTGTGTAAGAAAAATTTTGGAATGGAGTGTATGAACTTTTTCAAAAATTTTCGACAAGAGGGTTTGTGATTATTAGTTTCTAGTGTTAATTATGCATCCTAATCCTAAGGGAAGCATTTAGTTATGGAAATCCTAGACTCAATTCGAAAGAAAAAGTGAAATTGAAGAAATTGAAATAAAATGCTTAATCTTGATTATGACCAAATTTGATGGAATTAGAAGAAATGTGTTACGTAAGACTTACAATACTTGATGCTAATCGTGTTATAAGTATTTTCCCCTTGCGAAACAACCCGAATTATGTGATTTGGAAGTGGGTTTTTGATGTTTTTGGGTTTTTGGTTCGTTCACAGCAGCATCAAAAGAAGGAGGGATATGAAAATGGAGTGTTTTGCACAAGAAATAAGTGAGAAAATCAGGGAGAGAGAAACAGATGGCCGGCCCCCTTAAATTTAAGGGGGCCGCCCGTTATAAGGCTGCCGGTCCCTTTAATTTTAAGGGGGCCGCCCGCCCAGATTTTGATTTTTCGTGGCTTTGATTCTGAGAACAAAAAATAGGTATACTTATATATATATTAGATTTATATTTAATCAAAAATACGTTGGAAAGAGTGCGCACGAAGGGAATTACTTGACATTTTTATTTGACATTTCGTCAACTAAAATTTCCTTGATAATTTTGGAAAAAATTAATCAAGTCGTCAAGTGATCGAGAGGGTTGTGTAAGGTATA
>LBNU01008881.1:115000-130859 GCA_014162995.1 Artemisia annua
AATGAAACAAGCTCTTTTGAGAGAACTTGAGTGGTTAGAAGGTTTAGTGCAGTGCGTCACTGGGTCCATGACGTCTTTTATTCAATACCGGTGTCGCCTTAGCAACAACCAGTAGCATATGAATTGAACCCGGTTTCTGCCCTAAGGTTGAATAATGGGAGGGCTATTTCTTTTCACCCTTTCTCATTTCATTTCTTTTTAATTATTCAACCCCTTCTTTCTCCTTTCTCATTTATCTCCTTTTTTCATATCATACCTAAGGACTTTCTAATACTATCTATTCGGTATTGTCCTTGGGTAGATCCCTCCGGCTATGGCGGATCATAGGACGGTTTTCCTAACATTAGCCACCTTATAACTTCATGACTATCCTATGTTGCCAACAACCAAATCATTGAAAATTCTCTCAAAGTATTTCTGATTAAGAAACACATTTTGCTAACACTTTGAGAGTTTTATAATTTTCAAATGCTCCCCCTCAACATGTGCTAATAGGTTTTTGATAGAAATTTGCACATGTCGGGGTGAGTTGCACTTTTGAATTGATCCACTCTTAATAGAGATATACCCTAGGGACACGTTTACATTGCTTAGTTAAAGGGATCCATTATCAGCTTTTAGGTGATAACTAGCCCGAATAACTAACTTGAAGGTGTTAACATTCTTTAAAAAAGGAAGTTAGACCCGTCAAAGTATACATCTAAGAAGAGCTTCTCGAAACGGTACTTTCTACCTGGATAAATCCTTTCGAATACAAACATTTGTGTTTCGTCAATTCATGAGTCAATTCTGAGTCACGCTCACATGAGATGCCAAATCTTTTAATTCACCACAAGCCATTTTGCTCCCCCTCAATATGTGCATTGGTATACCAAAGAGTTTAGCACATATGGGAGAGCTTTACATTTAAGTAAAAAACATCACATTTTAAATCAGATTTCATATTTAAATCACATTCTCTCCCCCGATCAAAATTTTTTAAATCATTTGAGATTTTGTGATCCCAATTGATTTAAATGAGTTTAAAAACATAGGAGAAAATGTGGCCAGATTTGAACATGTACTGATTTTTTGAGACACTTATTCACTGCTGCTAGTGCACAAAGTTTAGAAAGGTGCAGAAATTTTGAGCAAATACACTCCCCCTCAATTAATGACCCGTTTTCTATTTAAAGATCTGTAGTCATTACATTGAGCGGCAAGTATTTGTGAAAATTTAAGTCCAATAGCCACCTTGTAAACCACAAAAACTCTCTTGAAGAATCATAGATGAGAGAGATTTTGGGATGAAAGAAGACTTCTCTTCTTTTTTGTGGAAAACTAGAAGGGGGGGTTGAATAGTTTTACGTCTTTAAATTTATAAAACTTTGGTTATAAAAACTTCGATTCAAATTTTATGTGATCTCAACTTGCAATTATAAACAACAAAGTATACTAATAATATAATATGAAACATGCAAGTAAATAAGTAAGGAAATAAAGGTAGAAAGATAGCACCGTGAGACAAGGGATTTATAGTGGTTCGGCTACGAATCTCCTCTTCGTCCTACTCGACTCCCCGAGCACCTAACTCGGGAGTTTTCTTCACTATGTCAACAAGCTCCCTTATGGCGGAGAAAACCTTACACAACTTTTGCTTACACCAATTTACGACACTAAGCTAAATGTCGGGTTCAAATTCTAGCTAGAACCAATCTCACACCACTACACAACTTAGCACGACTTCTACACAACTTATACACTCCACAACTTCTTCACTACTTCACACCACTTCACTACTTCTCTACTTGTTCTTCTTTACACAACTTCTATTCACAACTAACACAACTAGATCTATCTAATTACAAGTACACCTAGATCTATTAATAATCTTGTTGGATCGATATACTCTGACCAAACTAACTATGTAGCTTGTTAAGGGCTTAGTAATCTTGGATAAATCCTAAACTACTAACAATGAAACACTGAATGACTTTGTTAAATATGCGGAATCTACTTAAACAAAGCTTAAGAAGAATAATAAACTTCAACGATTCTATTAACTCTTTGAATCTGCTTTCATACACAGACTCACAAACAACCCTAACAACTCTAATATCGAACTTGTAGTTTTTCTCTAAAAACGTATATCTCTAATGCCAACCTAGGGATCCTTTTATAGGCACAAGGAAACCCTAGTCGGTTTACAATACTTGAACGACAAGTAAACTAACTCTAACTTAGAATATTCTAGAATTTACATAATATTCCTTAATCTAATCTTTGCAGTACTTTGACTTTTATCAACGAGCAGTACTTTGACCATGTATACTCCAGCAGTACTTTGATATCCAGCAGTACTTTGATATTATACCCCAACAATCCTCCCCTAACTTGAATTCTACTTGCTTGACTTCAAGTTTCTTTGTAATCTTTGAAAAACAATCATCTTTATCTTCAAGGAAAGGTTGTATCTTTGAAAGTCTGTCTCGTTGTTGTTTTGGTACCATCAGTGTGTAGTTAGTATCTGCAATCTTTATCAGCAACAATTCTTTTGTCTTTACAGCAACTTAAATTCTTCTCAGCTACCCAGCAACATATGGTACATCAAATCTGTTAAGTTTCATACTATTCTCATCACTTCCAGGTGTGTTAACTCCTGTGTGAGGTGAATCATTGAAAATTAATGGATTTTGATGTCTGTTTACCAAAGCCATTAACTCTGGAGTAGCCAATGTTTAGGTTAAGTAAACCATGGTACATTGATAACCATATGATTTTTAGCAAATCATCAGCTATCAACGGATTTGAGTAGTCTTTACCAATAGCCGTTTGCTTTTGGACTAGCTAGTTCTTTTAGTACAACTACCATGGTGAACTAATTACCATATGAATGGATTTTCCACAGCCTTTACCACAAGCCATTTTCTTGTGGGCTAGTCAACTCTTCACTTATCACAGATATGGTGAGTTGAAACCATACAATTTTTAGTAAATTTCCAACTAAAAATGGATTTGATTATCACATCAGAGCCGTAAACTCATGATGAGTCAAACTCTTTCTTGTTTGTTAAACATGGTGAGTTAAATACCATTTATTGTGTAGCACAAGTACTAACACCATGTACATTTTTAAAAACAATCTGTTGCTGTAAACCTTTGTGCTTCAAAAAGTATTTTGCACATAACAAAAATTATTATTTCAAAAGACTTTACTGGTTTTATGCTGCAAGCAGTACTTTGTAAAAGTACTGTTTGATCAGCAGTACTTTGAATAAAGTACTTGTTTATTCAAAAAATTTAAATAATAAAGACCATACCAGTAATTACACATCATCATCTTTTACTATTGTCCAATTAATGAACAAATTAATCACCATTAGGGCAGTTTCATCCTATTACTCTACTTCCATACCATGATCCAGCATCCTCATCATCAAATCTCTTGTAAGAGGATATCTTCTTTCTGCCAACATATAGATCATAGTACCATCTTCCAATTCTAAGACATGCACACCAGCCTTTTCAAAGAATTTCCAACTTTGAATTTCCCAGACTTCTTGATTTTTCCAAATATCATCTGTGCTTGTCTCCTCTGTTTCCCATATTGTTGTGAGATCTCCCAGCAACAATACACCAATTCCTTTGAGTGGAATATGTTCAAAATAAGCTTGAATTTGTTGGTGTAGGTGAAACAAGTCTTCTCTGTCAATAAGATGCAATACATCCAACAAAAAATTGAATGCTCTGAAGCTGTTATCTTCTCTATGGAAAACAAAATAATCTCCATCTTTCTGAGATTCTATCACTTCCAAATCTGATATCTTAGCCTTTGTAGTAGCATCTTCTCCTGACTTAGGAAGCTCAAAGTCAACAACTCTTAGGTAATTCCTCAGTTCATCAATTGTGATTGCTCTTAATTCCACTTCAGATTTAGACTTCTTTGATGAATGTGATTTAGTTGTTGTTCTTTTCCTTTTATTACTAGCCTCCATCATCTGTTTTCCTTCTTTAGTATCATAACCAATAATGCCATCAACTTGCCTTACATAAGCTTCTCTGACAGCATCATATAATTCCTTCATTTCTTGATACTTTAACTTCTGTAAACCTTGTATCCTCGACCTTTCAAATAACTCATGTAAAAATTTCTTTCTTGAGCTTTTGTCATTGGTCTTCTTGGTTGAACAACAATCTCTCTTTCTTTTTCAAGCTCAGCATCAAGTTCTGCTTGTAACTTTTTAGCAGCTTCTTCACCTTTAGCTTCTTGAAAAGCCCTTATCTGTGCTAAAGTGAATTCCTTCTTCTTCTTCTTTTTCTCTGGTTCTACCAAGATTCCTTTCCCTTTGTCTTTAGGATCAGTTTCTTGAGTAGGTTGAGGAGAAGATTGTTCTTGAGTATGTTCAACTTCTTGAATAACAGTGCCTCTAGGTCTGGATATACTCATCATAATCTCAGCAATAGTCTCATCATCACTATTGGTAGATTTTCTAACCTCTTCTTCCTGAACTGGATTGGATGGACAAACATCTTCTTCAAATTCCAATGTCCTTGGTGTGATTAAAAACTGTCTCTCAGTACTTTGATAAGCAGTATCTTGATGAGCAGTACCTTGAGTATTTTCAACTCCAGTATCTTCCACATCCAATTCTTCTTTATCATCACCACTTCTGTCTTGAATATCAGCATCTTCAACATCATTTTGCTCAGTCTCATTAATCTTTCTCTCAGCACTATCTTGATGAATATTTTCTGCAAGTGGTGTTTTTTCTTCAAAGGGTTGAATATCATCATCATCTTCACTTTTATTCAAACCAGCATCTTCATTCACATTCTTATTCTGCAAATTCCTCCCCAATGGGAATGAAGAATGTTTCTTGAACTTTCTTTGCTTGGACTTAGGTTTGTGACCATGTTTCTGTTGTGACTTGACCCATAGCCTTTGATGTTTAACAAGTGGCCAAACAAACCTCTTCAATCGTCTGAACTTGTTGCTCAACTTCAAAAGTAGTGCAGCTTGATCTTCATGAGCTTTCTTCAGTCTCCTTAGTTCCCTTGTCACAGCATAAGCATTCAAAACTTCTTCTTGAGCAGATGGCTCATCATCAGCCATCACTCCCTCATCTCCTCCAGATGTTTGAGAACCATCTGTGGAAGTATAATCATTGGGAGTGGGTGGTTGATTCTCATCCTGTGCTGAATCATGAGGAGCAGTACCTTGTGGAGAAGCAGTCTTTTCCCTTGAAATAGTGTGTTGAGAAGCATCTCCTTCCTCTGAGTGTGACTGCTCTAAATGTGGTGAAACATCTTGAGCTTGGGATGGAGTGGGAGCAGAGTCTAAAGCAGGGTCTGATTCTTCTTGAGCAGCATCTCTAACAGCTTGTGCCATTTCCAAAATATGGGCAGTGAGAGGTGTATTCCTTCCAGAGAACTTAGCACTCTTGGTAGCCATAAAAGTAAACACCTTATTAGGAAGAACAATGGCTGGCAAGAATTCTTGG
The DNA here is from genome assembly GCA_014162995.1 of Artemisia annua. NCBI lineage: Eukaryota > Viridiplantae > Streptophyta > Magnoliopsida > Asterales > Asteraceae > Artemisia > Artemisia annua. The sequence continues at coordinate 120,481 of LBNU01008881.1, forward strand.
GATTTGGGAACACCTCCAAGCTGTTTCTTCAAAAAGATTTGAATAAACTTGGGATACATCAAAAATGGTGAACCATTCTTGATGTGTTTGTGCATACCATCAAGAATCATGAATGAGAAGTTAAAAGGCTGATTGGTAGCTAACCCCACTAAGGCTGATGCTATGGTTTGACTAAATTCATTCCAAGCAGTACTTTTGTTACTGAGGCAATGAAGTAGAACATGAATCAGGTACTTCCAGTGTGGACTAAATAAGGGTTTCTCAAATGTAAGCTTGGTAAGTGAACCCTCATACCCAATATCCCTAAGGGTGTCCCAACGTACTTGTTTATCAAACCTAACACTTCCTTCTTCATCATGGAACATAAGATCTGTACGAATACTAGCTTCAGTGATCCTAATATTACGCCCAACAACTGTAGCCGTTATGAAAGAGAGATTTGGTTCTTCCTAACCAGATGCAGCAGTTGCCTAAAATTCTTGAATCCATGGTCCAATGATATCTGGATTGACCAATAAAGAGTAATTGATTGAAGACCCAGTAAGGAAATCAATCACAGCATGAAAATCAAGGTTTAATTCAGTCTTATCTAAATTGGCAATCATATTGTGTTTACTGCACGTGGAACGAGCCATTTGTGAATAAGTATGGATGATTGAAGTAATATGTAAAGGGTTAATTGAGAATAACAGTAACTGCGTAAGAGAATGTGGATGGAAAGTGGAAAAGGGAGATTAAAAAGGCGGTAGGGTTTGTTAAATATGGATAAGATTTAAAAATCAAATCCCATTTAATACGGATACCGTTATTTTAGCATGTATCTCTATTCCCTTATATATGACCGTTAGAACAGTACGTTCCACATAGCAGTACGTGACACGTCAGCAGTACCTTTATAGCAGCACTTTCCCATAGCAGTACTTTCAGCAGTACTTTGGCAAAGTACTGGTCGATAAAAATATCTATGAATATTTACTCTTTGATCAAAATATCTTCTGAAAGTCAACCCGATACATTAAATACTTTCCATATTTACTCCCCCAAACTACCAAGGCAAGTATAATTGAATGATCATCATTAATAACACATAAGACTTTCTTGTATATAAAAAGAGCTTTCATTAACACATTTGTTCATCTCAAAAACTTATCTTCATCTCAAAAACTTAACTTCATCATGAGTAACTTCCCAATGATATACATCTCTTCTGATGATTCCAGTGATTCAGAGATCAAGTACTTCTCTGATTCTGATTCTGATTCTAATCCAGGATGGAGTGATTACATTCCTCCTATTGCATCAAGCTTAACCAACCAAAAACCTAAGAAAAAGGTTACAACTGCTGCTCCAGCTACATCACTATCCAAAGAATTGCCAAAAGCCTTGAACCAGGCTCTAGAGTCTGCCTTAAAGAACATGAAGGTTCCTGTGGAAGAGAAGCCTGCAAGACCAGAGAGACCTCCAATGCAAGTGTTTTTCCTTGCTTGTCCAAGAAAGCAATCATCTTTTGATGACAAAAGAAAGAATGCTCAAAAGGGAAAGCAGACTTATCAAAGAAAAGGAAAAAGGCCTATGGAATAGGTTATGTAGGGTGTAGGTTGTTTTGATGATGTAACTTTGTCTGGATTGTATATGTGGTTCTTGAATGATCAATGTAATCACTTTGAATGTTAATGAATAAAATTTTTGTTTCTGTTAAATGATATATGTAGCCTCCCCTCAAATAATAACTAACTACTAATGCCTCCCCTCAAAAGTGGCCTAATAATTTATCATACCAATACTTACCACCAAATGCTTGAATCTTGAAACATCAAAGCCTTTTGTAAGTAAATCTGCTACATTATCATCTGTGTGAACCTTGACAACATTTATGAGTCTGTGCTCATAACAATCTCGAATAAAGTGATGCCTTATTTGTATATGCTTGGTCTTGGAATGGTAAACTGGATTTTTCACAATACAAATAGTACTCTCATTATCAATGTTGATAGGAGTATTCTTAAAATTGTATCCATAGTCCAAGAGTTGATTTTGCATCCACAAAACTTGTCCACAACAACTTGCAGCTGCAACGTATTCTGCCTCAGTAGATGAAGTTGCTGCAGTTGTTTGCTTCTTACACTGCCATGAAACTAATCTTCTTCCAAGATATTGGCATCCTCCAGTGGTTGATCTTCTATCATAAATATCTCCAGCATAGTCACTATCTGAAAAAGCTTCCAAGTGAAAAGGGGACTCCTTAGGATACCACAATCCTAACTTAGGTTGATGCTTGAGATAACCAAAAATTCTCTGTACAGCATTCATATGAGAAACCTTGGGTGAAACTTGATATCTTGCACATAGACATACAACAAACATGATATCAGGCCTTGATGCAGTTAAGTACATAAGACACCCAATCATAGATCTGTAAAGCTTGACATCCACTGGTTTTCCATCTTCATCCTTTCCTAATGAGTTTGAAGCTTTAATGGGTGTTGTGACTGGCTTGATAGTATTGAGATTGAACTTCTTAAGAATGTCAGTGACATACTTATCTTGACTTATGAAGCCCCAAAAAGAAAGTTAATTCACCCATTGAACTCATTTGAAATTCCTTTTGCATGAGCTGTTCAAATTCTTTCACCATGGACTGTTTTGTGGCTCCAAAGATAATATCATCCACATAAACATGAACCAGCATGATATCCTTTTTGTCTCTTTTAATGAACAAAGTCTTATCAATAGCTCCTCTCCTATAACCATGTTGTAATAGAAAATTTGAGAGTCTTTCATACCATGCTCTGGGAGCTTGATGAAGTCCATACAATGCTTTGACAACTTTGTAGACTTTGTTTGGATGTTCAGGATCTTCAAAACCAGGAGGTTGTTTAACATAGACCTCTTCTGTAATCTTGCCATAAAGAAAAGCACTCTTGACATCCATTTGATAAACTGGAAATCCCATGTAAGAGGCAAAAGCAAGGAATAATCTGATTGCTTCAATTCTTGCTACAGGAGCAAATACTTCATCATAATCCACTCCCTCTTCTTGTTTATATCCTTGTGCAACCAATCTTGCTTTGTTCTTGATGACATTACCTCTTTCATCTCTTTTGACTCTGAAGACCCATCTTGTACCAATTACCTTCATGCCATCAGGTAAATCACATAAGACCCAAACCTCTTGAAGCATAAATTGTAGAAGCTCTTCTTGCATAGCTTCAACCCAGCTTTCTTTAGTTAAAGCTTGAGCTATATTCTTGGGTTCTTCTTGAGAGATAAAGCAAGCAAACAAACATGTCTGTTGATCCTTATGATTCATCCTGTTTTGTTTGTAAACAAAGCTAAGCAAAGCATTATGGGGCTTAGAGATACTCTTAGCTTTGGATCTTGTAAGAACACCAGAAGTAGGAGAACCAATAATTTTATTTGCAGGTAGATTCTTATGTACTCTAGAAGTGTGAGTTGTTGGAACAGTAAGATCATCTTCCAAATTTGTGAGATCAGGACCTTGTTGAGAGAAAATTCCTTCTTCCTGTAGCTCATCATCTAATTCTTCAAAAGGAGGCATGGATGAACCAGGAAAATCATCAGTGTTGGTCCAAGTACTTTCAAATTGAGCAACAGTACTCTGATCCAAAGTACTGGAATCCAAAGTGCTGTTGTCTAAAGTACTGTGAGATGTGTTTGTAGATTTTCCCTTAGTCTTCTATGCTTCATAGGCTCGTCTTAGATCATCTTCATAGGACTTTGCAAGTGTTTCTTGAAAAAGCATGCTATTGAGTTCATCTTGATCTTCATCAGAGATTATGGGAGCTAAGTCAACAGTACTTTGCTCAACAGTACTTTGCTCCTTGTCAATAGAGTCTGTATCAGAAACATCGTTAGAACTAACATTGACACCATGAACTATGAACTGTGAATCTTCTTCTTCTGAATGAGAAACTTGATTCTCCTCCCTAACAGGCACATAGTTCATAGAAGGAGTTAACACATCAAGGTCAAACATCCAATCAGGACCTTTACCTCTTTGGTTTGGCTGATCTTCAAGGAATTCAACATGTAGACAGTCTTGAACCTTCCTTGTAACCCTGTTATATGATGCGCGTGGATTGCAACACGCACTACGTTTTACCTCTCGAGGGATCTCGAGAAGCTTGCAATCCCCACCAGGCAGTGTACCTGACCGATGTAGTATAGTGTAGTGGCAAGTACCGGGGGATTGATCGTTCTCTCACAGGGAATAGTGTTCGTTAGGCTAAAGGCTACTCTAATCTAGGTCTAAGGGTGGAGGAAGATTCTTTTTGTATTTTTTATATTTTATGAAAGCAGTAAAATCTATAGTTTTGGAGGATAGGGCGGAATTAGTTGCTAGTCAACTAACCCAAGTTATCTACTTCTAAGCTACTTATATTTTTTGTATTTTTTTGTTTTAGAGAAAATCAGTAGTGGAGAATAGTGTTTACTTAGATTTCATTACTCCCTAACTATCTTTTACCATGTAATTAGTATGTTGAGTTTGCTTGGATGACGGGTGTATTCCTAACAAATCGTAGGGAGTGCGTTCAATTCCCTAACTCTATAAGTTCCTACCTCACTCTATGACGATACGTCAAGCATCCTATCATGAGCTCACCGATAGCAACCTATGCATGAAATACTACCTTAAAATCGATAACGCACATACGATTCACGTTTCTAAAGACGTTCAAGCTTGTTACCGTATAGGAGATTAGCCAGTTTTCTCTAGTATAACGTAGATGAAAAATTCATCCAAATACAATCACAACATACACATCACATGATAATCAATAGTTAGGTTTCATTAGATCTAAGCAAACACAAAGTAAATTAGCCTAGCATGTTAAAAGAAAGACAAGTACAAGCATAAATCACACAACACATAGACATATTGTATGAATGAAGACTTATCTTGGATTAAACATGCAAGTTAGAGGGGTTAGGATACCCTCTAAGGTCACTAATAAACGAATTAGGGTTTAACCCTAAAGTTCTTCACACCAAAATTCGACTCTAGTTCTCCAATTCTATATAAAGTAAAGAAAAATCATTCTATATATATAGAAAACACGGGCTGACGGCGTCAGCTCGACGATTAGGGTTTTCAGATGGCCTTCCTTGACGTGGTCATGATTGCTGGTTCCAGATCTGACGGCCTTGGTTGACGGCGTCACCAATTTGCACTACGAACTCTCTGGCCCGTCACAAGTATTTTTCCAATTCTGGACTTCACTTGTTCCTGACGGCGTCACCTTGTAGAGTGTGACGGCGTCACCTTCTGTAATCTTCAAGGTCTTTTGAGTTTTTGTTGTTTTCCGCACTTTTTCACTCTGAAAACGCCCGAAAATGCTTCTTTTGTGATTTTCCCTTCAAAAGTACCTAAAATGAGAAAAGAAACGACTTTGGGTGAAATCCAAACCAAAAACATACGAATTAGGACTCAAACCGACCCCTAAAAACGTAACATTTTTCGTCTCATCATTATACACCCGAAAACCTTTACTATTGGTACAGTAACCCAATAGGTATCCTTCATCTGACTTGCCATCAAACTTACCCAAATTATCAATGGTGTTAAGGATAGTGAGAGGACAGCCAAAAGGTTTCATAAAGCTGATGCTTGGTTTCCTGCCCATAAGTAACTCATAGGGTGTCTTCATCTGAGGTTTGGTGATAGAAACTCTATTTAAAATATAACAAGCAGCACTTACTGCTTCAGCCCAAAACTGAATAGGTAAGAGTGAATCTGCAAGCATTGTTCTTGCTGCTTCTATCAAGGTTCTGTTCTTTCTTTCTGCAACTCCATTCTGCTGAGGAGTTCTAGCAATGCTAAATTCCCTCTTGATTCCTTTGTTGGCACAAAAATCATCCATAAGCTTATTTTTGAATTCAGTTCCATTATCACATCTAATACCTCTAACTTTGAGTCTCAATTGATTTTCCAGGGATATTATTAGATCATGAATAGCATCAAAAGTATCATCTTTGAATCCCAAGAAAAAGACCCAACTAAATATACTGCAATCATCTGTCACAACTAAACAGTACTTCTTTTTGTTTAGGCTTCATACAGAAACAGGTCCAAACAAATCCATATGCAACAACTCCAAAGGTTCTCTGATAGTTCTTTCCCCAAGCTTTTTGCATGAAGCTCTATGTTGTTTGCCTTTCTTACAAGCCAAACATGAATGATCAGTCTTGAAAGTTTTGGAAGGTAAACCTCGAACTAGATTGCCTTTGACCAGCTTGTTGATATTCTTGAAATTCACGTGACCTAGTCTTCTGTGCCATAGATGTGCCTCTTCAAGTGTTGCCTTTGATACCAAACATGTAGCTCTCTCAGTGGAGGTAATATTCTTCATATCTATGTTATACACATCATTGGTTCTTGGTGCCCTAAAAATCACCAAGTTATCATCTTCAAGCTTAAACTCAGGGGAGATAATAAGACATTCTGTGTTAGTGAACAACACAGGATGCTTCTTATCACAAATCTGAGATACTGATAAGAGGTTGAACTTGAGCTCCTTCACATAATGAACATTCTTAAAATCAATACTTCCTGTCTTGATAGTTCCTTTGCCAATAATTCTCCCTCCAGTAGCCTCATCACCAATTGCAAATCTTCCTCCAAAATATTCCTTAAAATCTGATAGTAGCTCTTTGTCTCATGTCATGCTTCCAGAGCAACCACTATCAACAATTAAATGATCTCTAAGTTCCTCTTCTGGGTTGCCCTACACAATAATAAGAAAGTTAGTTTCTTTTAGGAACCCAAGCCATTACTGACTTGTGTTCCCCTTGTGGAGTAACATACTTAAACTCTTTAAGTATGTAATCTCCACTGTTTTTGAAAACATGATCAATCACTTTATTATGTTCTAAAACTTGATTTTTGATTTCAACAAAACTTTCTTTTTCAACAGCACTTTCCTTTTTACCCACACATTTTGAAAGTACTTGTTGTTTCCCAGCAGTACTTTCTTTCTTGACCCACATGGTTTTAACTTTTTGGTTTGAGGTCTGTGATTTAGATACTCTTTTTGAGTTGAAAGGCCTTTTTGATTTATTGAAATTGGTATCACGGCCAGGAGCTCTAGGTACTCTATTGGAACTTCTTGGTCTTATATTAGCAGTACCTTGATTGGGGGAAAGCTTCCTAATAGTACTTAGAGAGGGTACTGTTTGTGGCTTACCAGTACCTTGAAAAGTGTTGCCTGAAGGTACTGGTGGTTTGGAAAAAGGTCTTTTCTGGTGAGGGTACCTGTAGACTTTTGAGAAATTGCTATGGTTGACCCTACTTGAATAGTTCCAAACTGGTTTAGTCTCTGTTGGCCTATGGTTGACTTACGGTTTGCAAGTAGTGATTTTTACAAGTCGGGAAAGTTTTAAGCCACAAGTAAAACTAAGGAAATGTGATGGGTAAACAACTCGGGAACTTACTATTTTTGGAAACCATGACCATATGACTTGGGAAAACCCTTAGTATATTGCTTTGGCTGTATGAATCAAGTATAATAATGTGCATTCACTCTCTTATTCAATTAGCATTCACTTAGACACGTTTCTTGTTATAGGTCATTTCTAGTTTCGCTTTGGTGAGTTCATAGCCTCGCCTTTACTCTTATTCGTGCTCTTCCACTCCACTACTTAAGGTGAGTACATAGCCTTGCCTTTACTCTTATTTAAATGTTTTATAAACCGCGTGAGGGGGATACATGCTAGTTTTACAAAATGAATACAAGTAGTTTTTGGTAGGCTTGACCTGATTACATGATTATAGACATTGAGTACCTTTGCCATCCAAGTCCCTAATTTCATTAACCGTTAATTACGTGAGTAAACGCTAATATTATAGGTATGCATATTTGGCCAGGCAGGCCTGTTCGGTGAGTAGCGCTCACTTGGAGCCTTTACTACCAAACGAACATATAATATTGAGAATTGAGGTAAATGACAATTGAATACCTTATGAGGGGCATTTAAACTTGGCCAAGGTTCGGTGTCATGAGCTTAATGCTATAAATCTTATATCCCGACTTGTATTTGTTACATGTCAACTTAATTACGGGCGTATAACAACGTAGCCCAACTTCTTTTAAACTGAATTATCTTGTATTCACTCTTTACTTATTAAACTCTATGAATTCACTCAACTTTATGTTGACTTTTTAGCATGTATTTTCTCAGGTATTATTTTGCTAGCTGAGCATTGGGAGCAATCGGAGTCGCGTGGATATCAAATATTAAAGGACTTATTTTCTACATATTCAATAACTTTTTATCTTTAAAATATACACACGTATCATGTTTTAACTCTTGTAATTTAAGTTTTGAATAGAAATTGTTGGGACCTTTGTACTCTGATTTATCAAATCGAATGTGACATTTTGTTAAACGTCTCTTTTGAGGTCGTTTTATGTAACTTGTGTGTATGAACTATGAAGTGACACCCTAAAGTGCTATTCCGCTGCGTTGTAATTTTGGGGCTGTCACAATTTTACATTTTGTGATTATAAAAACATAAAGATATCGAAAAATATTAATAACGTTTTTAGGCGCTATTTATATCAACAATCTCCCCCTTTTTGATGATTACAAAAACTAAACTCATTAAATCAAAAATTAACTTTAGACAAGTATTTAGTGAGTTTATATCCACTTATCCCCCTTTTTGTAGAATCAAAAAGGTTATGCCGACTAGTTTTATATATGAAATTTGACGGGATGAGAGCTCCACTTTGATGTGTGCTCCCCCTCGTTTGNTTTATATCAACAATCTCCCCCTTTTTGATGATTACAAAAACTAAACTCATTAAATCAAAAATTAACTTTAGACAAGTATTTAGTGAGTTTATATCCACTTATCCCCCTTTTTGTAGAATCAAAAAGGTTATGCCGACTAGTTTTATATATGAAATTTGACGGGATGAGAGCTCCACTTTGATGTGTGCTCCCCCTCGTTTGAGGGAACCAAGGAATCAAGCTATGGAAACACTTGCAAGAAAAATATTAGAAGCACAAGCATACATAGCAAAATATGGAATATAAGAACTTAAAAAATAACAACAATCATAGCAAACAAATATTAAGGATACATAAAAATACATTCATTAATTAAAAGTGATTATGTGAAACACATAATCATTGCTACAACATTTAGTATGCTTAAAGCATACTACAAGTAAAAGATCCTAATTTGCCAAAGAGAGCCATCGGACTTGCTTGCGACACAAAAGCTTGAACAAGTTTATTTGAAAAACAAGAAACATAAGCATATAGTATGCTTAGATGATTGATGGTGGAGTGTTTGGAATGGAAGTGGTTGAGTGAGGGTAAAGATGTTAGATTAATGGAGGTATATTTTTGGGTGCATGGATGTTGGAGAGTTTGGTGGTGGAGAGTTTGGAGGCGGAGAGTTTATAGCGGAAGAGGTTGATTGAGGGTTAGTATGTTGTGCTAGTGGAGGTTTTGGATGAGATCTAGTGAGAAGATACTCAATCCAAGTGAAATGTTCATTTAATGCAATGGTTTATTTTTGGAGAATGATACAACAAGGACAATTGTTGACATGTTTTTCAACTTGATTCAAGTTGTGGTGTAATGAAGGAAAACTAGAATGGGGTTAATCCAAATTGCGTTGAGCAAGAAGAGCACTAAGCTCATGGGCTTCTTTAAGTTCTTCAATGAACTTCAAGTGTTCGGAAGAATGTGATGATGGTAGAGTGTGGTTGTTATTTGGGATGGATGTTTTGTTAGGATCACGTTTCACGTCATCTTTCAAGTCTCGATAATTTCATAATATGTAATAGGTTGCTTTCTTATTTATGTTATTTAACTTAAGTGTGTAAGTCCACTAAGCGTCCAATGGGCCTTGTAAAGCCCACGAATTAGAGAGAAAGGGAGGAAGGGATGTTGCCCTACTCCTCACCTATAAATAGGACCTTATGTAAACTCTTAACACTCGTTGGTTTAATTGATATCCTTTCCAAACTCTTGTCATATTATTTCTCATATCTCTTAGATCAACCAAATCTATTTCTCATCTCATTTCTTACATAATCAATACTTGTGTTTATCAATATGGTGACCTAACAAGTGGCATCGATCGCTAGAAGAGGGTATTTTTTTGTTTTTGAAATCGTACGCACCAAACTTTTGTTTTTAATCTTGTTATTTTTGTAAAAAGTTCTGTTACACGACAGTTGGGAACTTGTACCTCGACCTCTTGAGAAACGTGTTTTTGATCTCAAATGGTTGTGGAAGAACAAATTGGATGAAGAAATGACTGTAATCCGCAACAAAGCTCGTCTCGTGGCTAAAGGATATCCGCAAGAAGAAGGGATAGATTTCGAAGAATCATTCGCGCC
>LBNU01008881.1:131899-150374 GCA_014162995.1 Artemisia annua
TCATAATCGCTAAGTAATTCTAACCAACGGCGTTGTCTCATGTTTAACTCTTTTTGGTCCAAAATGTGTTGAAGACTTTTGTGGTCTGTAAACACGGTACACTTGGTGCCGTATAAATAGTGTCTCCATAACTTAAGAGCGAATACTATTACTCCTAGTTCTAGATCATGGGTTGTGTAGTTTTCCTCATGTTTCTTTAGTTGTCGTGAGGCATAAGCTATCACTTTATTCCGTTGCATCAAAACTGCGCCTAGACCATGGTACGAAGCGTCACAATATATTACGAAATCTTTGCTTCCTTCAGGCAACGCTAGTATTGGAGCTTCACAAAGCTTTTGTTTTAACAGTTGGAAAGCTGATTCTGCTTCTTGTCCCCAGATATACTTTTCATTCTTCTGAGTCAATTTGGTCAATGGTTTTGAGATTTTAGAGAAACCTTCAATAAATCTCCGGTAGTAACCTGCAAGACCTAAAAATTGACGTACTTCTGTGGGAGTTGTAGGTGATGACCAATCCTTGACTGCCTCTATTTTTGCAGGATCCACGTGAATACCTTGACTATTGATTACGTGTCCCAAAAATTGCACAGTGGGAATCCAAAAATCACATTTTGAGAATTTTGCATACAGCTTTTCCTTCCTAAGTAACTCTAGGATAGTTCTCAAATGTTTGGCATGTTTCTCTTTGTTACGAGAGTAAATCAGAATGTCGCCTATGAATACTATCACAAATTTGTCCAAATATGGTTTGCATACTCGGTTCATTAGGTCCATAAATACTGCGGGTGCGTTTGTTAGACCAAATGGCATTACTTGAAATTCATAGTGTCCATAACGTGTTCTGAATGCTGTCTTGGGAATATCTTCTTCCCGAACTCTCAGTTGATGGTATCCTGACCTTAGATCAATTTTCGAGTATACGCTCGATCCTTGTAATTGATCAAATAGATCATCGATTCTGGGTAAAGGATATCGGTTCTTCACAGTGAGTTTGTTCAATTCTTGGTAATCTATGCACATTCGGAATGATCCGTCTTTCTTTTTAACGAATAGGGCCGGGGCTCCCCAGGGTGATGAACTTGGTCTAATGAAACCTTTATCGGACAATTCCTTCAGTTGTTCCGATAATTCCTCCATTTCGGAAGGTGCTAACCTATAAGGTGCTTTTGCTACTGGTGCCGCTCCAGGCACTAGTTCGATCTGGAATTCCACTTGACGGGTTGGTGGAAGACCGGGCAATTCTTCAGGGAATACTTCAGGAAATTCCCTAACGATAAGCACGTTTTGAAGTTGTTTCTCTGTAGACTTATTTTCTGTTACATGAACCATGAATATTTGACATCCTTCGTTCATGTGTTTCATCATTCTAAGGCATGAGATGATTCCGTATCGGTTTTTACTCTTGTCACCGTGGACAACAAGGACTTCATCCTTAAGAGGGATGTGTACGGCTTTCTCGTCACAATGAATTCTAGCATGATGTTTGGATAACCAATCCATACCGACGATAGCATCGAAACTACCGAGTTGGACAGGCATCAGGTCAATGGGAAAAGGTTTTCCTACGAGAGTTAAGGTACAATCTTTCAGGACAGTGTTGGTGCTAATCAAGTTTCCATTTGCCATTTCTATTTCGTAAGTGGTGTTCAGCTTAGAAGGGGTAGAGTCAACGAAAGGGGCAAACGTATCTGACACAAAACCTTCCGCTCCTGAATCAAATAATATTCAAGCACTATGATGATTTAATAAGAACGTACCCGTGACGACATCAGGGTTTTGTGGTTCGTTGTCATTTCCCATCACGTATGCTCTTGCTCGTGCGTTTTTCTGTCCATTTCCTTTTGGATAGCGATTTTTGAAGTGTCCTATTTCTTCGCATGAGTAACATGTTGGTGCTACGGGTTGTAAGTTGCTGCCGGTAGCAGGGATCCTACAATCTTTTGTGGCATGACCTATCTTTTGGCATTTGTGGCATTTTACCATACAAACACCATTGTGATAGAGCTTGCATCGGTTGCACTGTGGCTTTATACCTTGGTATCCATTGCCATTGGTTGCCGTATACGCCTTAGGAGGCTCTTGTCGTTGGTTCTGCTGTTGACGATGAGGATTCTTATTCTGGTGGTATTGTTGGTTGTTCCTGTTGTTGTTGTTGTGATGGTTGTTGTTGCGATGGCTGTTGTGGTAGTGATCGTGGTTCTGATGGTGGGTGATTCTCCTGTCATCAATCTTTCTTTTGAGTTCATTGCAGTTAACTTCACGGTCTAGAAGTTTCTATGCTAAATCCATTGAAAGTTCTAGTGATGGTGGGTTGGATGCTGTGACGTTTCCTTCGATGCTTCGGGGAAGACCCTCAACATATTTCTCCAGAGTTTTCTCTAAATCTGGCACGATGGAAGGACACAACGCCTTAAGTTCATGAAATCTCCTATTGTAAGTTTTGAGGTCGATCCCTTTGACTGCAAGGACATGGAACTCGTCTTCCAACTTCCCTAATTCAGATCGAGGACAATACTTCTTTAGGATTTTGGCTTTGAACTCCGTCCAAGAGAGTCGGTACGCTGCTTCTGTGCCTAAGGTTTGAGTTGTAGCGGTCCACCAAGATAGAGCGTCATCCATTAAGGTTCCTGTGGCGAATGTAACTCTGTTGTTTTCCGAGCATCCACTCCTTTGGAATACTGTTTCACACCTCTCGAACCAATGGGCGAGTTTGGTTACTCCTTCAGTACCCATGAAGTACGTTGGCAGACAAGCCGTGAAATCTTTATAGGTACATTGGCGAGGTGCAGGTGCGACATTCCTTGCTGGTTGCGCGGTAGCTGCTTGTTCGGCTAAGGCTGCATTGATTCCATCGGTGATTGCTTGTTGAATTTCTGCCGGGGTCATGGTTGCTGATGGGGTAGTGGTAGTGGTTCTCTTAGGTGCCATATTCCTAAAAATGAGAGTATATGTTTAGAATTTTCATAATAACCATCTTGTGTTAGACTACTTAGTAACATCAATAGGTTCAAAGTTATAATAGTGTCACATATATCATGATGCAATATACGATATCATAACACATATGAAAATAAAGTAAACATAACATCATAGATTAGATTTGTCGTTTGCGTTTACATCACTTATTCCTTCTTGTTGATATATCTCAAGGATTATTCAAATACAAGTTATTATTGTGATGAGGGTAAAGCTACGTCGAAAATCTATGGTTTCTAAGGTTTTCCTTGGTTGTCATCAAGACGACGTTGTAGTTCCTGAATTTTGGTGGCCATGGTTTCTATCGTTTGGCCTCGGTCTCTCTCTCTAGCTTGTGCTTCTTGCTGTGCACGTCGCAGAGACATGACTTGGGCTCTTGTGGTGTCGAGTGCTTCATCAATATCACACATGATGTTCCTGTTTGTAGTACTAGCGGTACAAAGTAATCCGATGAATTCCATTGCTTCACCGAATTGTGCACTCAGTTGTTCTATCATGGTTCCCATCTCTAAGTGTCCCATCACAAGTTGTTCTATCTCAGATGACATGACTTCCACTTGTTCATTAGGAATGTTGTTTACCAGGGTGGCTATGGCGTCTAACCTGTCTTCATGTCTTACTAACCTAGCTGCCAAGAGTGGTATGGTGTGGTGGATGGGTTCTCCAGTGACTGGAAGGATCCTGGATGCAGCAACTGATGAACCTTCCCCAAGTTCTTTGTTAGTGGGTACCTTCTTGAGATCTCCAATATTTAAGGATCGGTAGTAGAAAGGACCATTTGCAAGCATTGACTCGCTTAGAGCCCTACTGTGATGGTTTGTTCTTGCATGATAATAAGGATCTGAGGAGGTAGGACGAATCTGGTAAGTCCTTTGTCTGTAAGGCAGGGGAGCACTGCGGGTGGTTATAGGTGATGGACTGTTGATTGTCACTGGTACAGTAGTAGTCTGCTGATAGAATATACTAGGTAGTATCGCTGGTTCTGCAGATGGAGCAATTTCCTTTTTCCATTTGGTATCATCACAGATGTCCTTTTCTTCAGCATATGAAAGAACTTTTCCAGCAGAGGCTGGTTCATAAGGCTGGAATGGAGGAGTTTGCCTACCACGTCTGATTGGACCAGATGATGCTTGAGGAGAAGTCTTAGAGTTAAGGGATTGCTGACTTTCCTTATTTTTGTCCGTTGTAGGTGAAACAGACATAGGAGTTGGAGCAGGAGTTGGTACAATAGGTGTAGAGCTCTCAGTTTCCGAATCCGATAACAACACAATGAAGTTAGGTTTTGAAGACACGATACTGTAATAATCCCGATTAGTAAACATAGTTATTAGCATAATCATAACATGTAAGCATATATCAAGTTATAAAAATGAGAAGTAACATTTCTACCGGATGTTAGAATGTAGGCACGGAGGGCATGAAGTGGTATTTTGTAAAAATGGTCCGTTTAAAGTATGGTTATAGTCCAATGTTTAAAACATCTGGTTCTCTATAACCGTGGCTCTGAATACCAATCTGTAACACCCCCAAAAGTTGTCAATAACAGCAGAAGACTTAATAATGACAGCGGAAGACTTTCGGGGTATTACTTCAAGGATCTTTGTCACAATCATAGTAAACGACACAAAGTGACGTATTAAAGTTTAATTTATTTCAAAATACTAAATATTCAATGAACATGACATTTCATAAGTTAAGAACATGTTTTATTCTGAAAGAAAATAAGTAGTTTATTATAGTCCATGCTATGCTTATGCCCACTCCGTGCCTTCCAGATCCGTCTTGTTAATTACCTGAGATAAACATGCTAAAGTCAACATAAAGTTGAGTGCTATTCATGGGTTTAAGTTTAAGAGTTTGAATAACAAGTTAGAGAATGTATTGCAATCATATGCAATCAATAAATTTAAAATCAATATTCCTGTTATTGCCTTAAGCTCATGACACTCAACGATTAACAGCCAATCATAAACACAAATTATGACGGTAAGTAATAGGCCCCCAAGATAGGTATTTGTCAATAACCTATTATAAGAACAATAAAGTGCGCCTGGTGTTTTCTCTAACAACCAAACGAGGATTGTTAATCACTAATAGTACTATCCACACTTATTTACGTTCACCCTGCAAGTGATTAAGGTTCATGATCGAGGGACTTTTGACAATTGTAACTTAAGCAAATAACATTGGCCTGACGGTATTACAATACCCGGTATAAAAGACTTGTGTTCGAGTTTTAAGCATGTATCCCCCCCCCCCATGGGAAAAATAGTTAAAGAGTGGGCTATGAACTCACCTTAGTAGTACAGTAGATGTAGTAGTATCGTAAACTCAACGATGTTAGGCAACTGCTTCACACACAACCTAAAATATAATGCAAGTTTCAGTTGATAGTCTAAATCTGGTTTTTATCGCGAATGTTAGATATTTAGTTACGAACGAATCTCGTGTTTGTTTAAATGCTTAAAGTATAAAAAACAAAGTTATATATACATATGGTATGTGCTATTTTACACATACTTTTGACCTTAGTTTAAGTGTAGAAAAGACCAAAAACTAAAGTGAAACGCCAATGATATCTTGTTTTTGTGTTTGTGATCGTGCAGGGACGGATATTGCATAAATAGCACGAAAGTCAACCAAAAAGCCTAAAACGAGCACGAGATGTGGAAAAGTGTCAAAAAGCAGAGTCAACGATGAAATTTACTCAAGGAAAGCCCGTGATGATGAATTTATTTCTTAAAGGCTCGAGAATACGAAAGAGATGCTTAATCAAAGTTCAAAGCTATTTATTACGATAAGCTTCATGAATTCGAGCAAGATATCACTTTTACATCTTTGAATACTTTTAGAATACACGTCAACACAAGCCTCGAAGTTACAAGGGTTTACATTTAATGTTTAAGACGTTTAGTAGACTTGTAATGTAGTTTATATGTTATTTTCATGACTTGTAAATGTCTAGGGGGCAAAGCGTACACGTGAGCAAACTTGCAAACCCCCTAGCTTGATAAATATCTTGGATGGCTTCATTTGTAAGCATTAGATTAGTTTTAGGATTAGGAGTAGGGGTAAGGTAGAGTAGTTTAGCTTATTTTATGTATTAGTGTAGATTTATTTTGAATGCAAGCTTATTTTGATGTCTTATTTTTAGCTTATTTTCGTGTCTTAAATCTTTCCTTTAATCTTTACAAGCTTTTCTTTTAATCTTTTCTACAAGCTTTTATTATTTTCTTTGTCAACTTTGCATGTTTTTTGTTTCAAGTGAAAAGATATACAAATAAGCTAGGCTTCCAAAAGAAGCCGTGGCTTGTTTGCTTATTTTTGAGCTTATTTTAGTGTCTTTACGTTTTATTTATCAAGTTTTTATAAGTCTTATTTATTTTTTTTATGAAATTTGTGTCACGTTTAAAGTTTTTAAAGTCCAGTATTTTTAATTTTAGGGTTTAGTAGCGAGTTTGTTTTTTTTATATATATAGCGAGTATGTTTTATAAGGCCTAGCGAGTAAGGGACATAAGCCCTAGCGAGTTTGGTATTTTTAGAAAGCTAGCGAGTAAGGGACATAAGCCCTAGCGAGTTTGGTATTTTTAGAAAGTTAGCGAGTATGGATGAGAGACTCTAGCGAGTATGGGGAATTCCAAATCTTAGCGAGTTTGACTCACTTTATGCTTAGCGAGTATGGATTTTATTGGTAGCGAGTATGACTTTTTGGTTCATGTTCTTTTCTTATTTCATTTTCTTTTCCAAGCCGAGCTAGGCTTTTATTTCACCTCATCGTTCTTCGAGTGAGGTTTTCTTTTTCTTAAATCTAAACGTTATGCTGTCGAAATTTTCTAAAATCTTTTAGTTACGTTTTCTTATTTAAGTCTCGTGTCTTTCGTTTTTAGTTTTAAACTTTTATTAACGTTTAATGTTTTACAAGTCTTTTCATTTATTTATCGCTTTACGTTTTTAATATGAGTCGTGAGTAGTTTTAAAACGTGTTTGCTTAGCAATTCGAGTTTGTGAGTTTAGTGAGAGTGTTAAACGTTTGTGATAAGTAATTGAAAGATTACTTAGAGGTGTGAGTTAATTATTCGAAGACGAAACCTTTGAACGATTATTTCACTTGTCTTGAGTTAATATCTCTTCAAAAGATTAATTAACAACTAATCTCGAGAAAGGAAAATAACCCGTCACAAACTTTTACCTCAAGCTTAATGAACTTATTCGCGTTACTTTGCAAACACATTGTCTTTTAAATTCATTTACCGCTTTCATTTCTTATCGCTTTCATTTACCGCTTTCTTTTGTCATTTTATTCATGCAACTTTACTTGTTTTCTTATTTCATGTCGTTTTATCGCTTTCCTTTACTTTAATTTGTCATTGTAGTATAGACAAAACAAAACTTTCTTTATAACCAATTCATCACACATAGCTCACGGTCTTGAGTGACGAGATCCATATTCAACCCTCGTTGGGATAACGATACCCGTGGTTCTTGCTTTCACTAGCTAGAATTTAAAACATCAACTTTTGGCGCCGCTGCCGGGGAGCGGTTGATAAGATTGAGTTATTCGATCGTTTGAGTAATGTGTTTTGGAGACCCTTCTTTCGAGAAGTTTAAGCTTTTGTAAATATTTCCAAAATATAAAACCACAAAAAGATTTTCTCTTCAAATTTGTTTTCACTTTTAACTTTTCATTTTTCAAAACATAAAAATCAAAAAAATATTCTCCTATTCTTCATATCATGGCAGGTACACGTTCTATAGAGGAGTTGCTCAGAATTCCGGTACATCTTGAGAAAGCCATCGTCATTCCACCGATTCTGGCAGATGAATATCGAATCAACGTCGAGTTACTTGATTTCATTGATCCTTTCTTTGGTTCCGAAAACGATGATCCTTACTCCCACATCAATAGATTCTATCTAATAACCGGAACGTTCAAAATCAACCAAGTCCCTGATGATGTGGTGAAGCTAATCTTATTTCCGTTAACGCTTAAAGGAGCAGCTTCGAGATGGCTTGATCGTGAACCTCCAAATTCTATCATAACTTGGGACGACTTAGCGTCAAAATTCTTGAATCGATTCTATCCTCATTCCGAAACGCTTGAAATTCGAAAAGAAATCATTAATTTCCAGCAACGTTTTGATGAGTCTTTTGCCGAGGCATGGGAAAGATTCAAAGATCTTATGAGAAAATGCCCACATCATGGTTTTTTTGAATTGTTTCAAATCGACATCTTCTACAACGCTTTAATGCCAAATAATCAAGATTCACTGAATACGGCCGCCGGTGGTAACCTCTATTGTCGAACCACTTACGATGCATTGAAGATTATCGAAAACAAGTCAAGAGTCCGCACGGCTCAAGAAAAATCATTTGGAAAGTTACTAGCCGAAGAACAAGCAGCTAAAGTGAGCGTTCAAATCTGCAACACTTTCGTTCACAATGAAGATGAAGATTCTATTCAAATGAAGTCTTATAAAAACTCATCAGCTGTTAGCACACCCGTTTCATCAACTTTGAGCCCAACGGATTCTTTCATAATGGGGGACGAGCATCTTAGTACTATTTCGGCAACGGAATCTGGTGAATTCAATAAACCAAGTGCTGAGAACCTTGTCCCAACCCCAAGAGAGTCCGTGGAAATTTCTAACGGTGATTGTGAATTTGTTCTTGATATTCCCGACTCTTCACAAGAACAAGAACCAGAGACTACAATGGAAGTGGTGGAAACTGCTAGCTCTCAGAGCACACCACTTGTCCCACCTCCGGATTCTCCAAAATGTTCTTCGACACTTGTTTTTGATATTTCTAAGCCGTCAAATCCTTTGGAGCTCAAGCTCAAGGATTCGTTTGACAAATCTTGTGATCGTGTTGAAGTGTTCTCCGAGTCCGACAATGAATATGATTCTTTACCTTTTGAAAACATCGATTATGTCGACGACCTACCTTCTGAGCTCGTCAGCTTAGAAGAGGAGAATGATGAAGATGGCGACAATGAAATCCAAGATGAAGCTCTTCATGAAAAACTGGCGAAAGTATATCTTCTTATTGCAAAGATTGAGGCATTAAGTGGCAATCCCACTTCTCATTCCGATCTTTCTCTTCCAGTCTATGAAGCTTTTTCCTTTGATTCGGAGGAGACGAGTCGTGGCAGTACCACTTCTCTTGCTTTTTCCTCTCCTCCCGAATATGAATCGTTTCAATTTGATCTTGAGAAAGACGTTAGTCTGGGGGGAGGCTTACTTTTTGACAAAATTTTTCCAGCCCTCCCACCCAAGGTTTTTGAAAATGAAGAATTGATTTTAATGGTGATAAAGATCTTTCTTCCATTCTTCACATATGCTGCTGTTTCTCCCATCCGTCATTCCCCCGGGAGTGAGGATGTTGTTTTTGATCCCGGCATCATCGCTTTTCAAGCTGTGTGTTTCATTTGCTCCCCCAAGGACAAGTAAATTCGGGGCGAGTCTAAGCTACACGACTCGTTACTAAACAAGCGCTTCGTGGGAGGCACCCCATGCTTATCCTTTTTATTTTATTATCTAATAAGTAACGCGAGGAGGGCGACCTCTTCCAATCTTGTGTTTGTTTGGTTGTTTGTGTTTGTGCAGGATTTCCCCATTTCATGATGACTCTCGTACTCGTGGTTCGTTGCATCTCCACTCGAGTCCCATGTATTGATGCTTGCTNGCACCCCATGCTTATCCTTTTTATTTTATTATCTAATAAGTAACGCGAGGAGGGCGACCTCTTCCAATCTTGTGTTTGTTTGGTTGTTTGTGTTTGTGCAGGATTTCCCCATTTCATGATGACTCTCGTACTCGTGGTTCGTTGCATCTCCACTCGAGTCCCATGTATTGATGCTTGCTTGGAAATCCTATATCCAAATCTTATCGACTAATGGTATCTTTGGCATACTTAATAAACGGCCTTAAAATTATTGTTAGGATTACCCTTACCTTTGAAACATTGAGGACAATGTTTATCTTTAGTCTGGGGGGTGAATCTTTGATTTGATTGACCTAGCACTTTCACCATTGCTGTTTACTTGCGCAACCCCGTTTTCCACAAAAACCAAAAAAATTGAAAAATTTTGAAAAATTCCAAAGAAAAAAATGAGAAAAATTGAAAAAAAATTATGCAAAAATAGAATAAAAGTTTTGACACCGTGTTTTGACTTTCCTACTCGGTAAGAGTGAGAATAAAAATTTTGACTTGATCCGGGCGTGTTGAGCCCTAGCTTGTCTCCCTTAACCAATATAATCCTTAAAAATGATTATGGCTAAGTATTCGCAGATCTCATTATTTGGGATTTTAAATTTGCGGAGAACGTGAAATGATAGAGTTTCTTTAGAAGTTAGATGCTAAGCATAGAGTAGTTGGATCTCTTTAAAGCTCATCGAAGGTACTCATGTCTTTTTGTTCCCACAAAATTGCTTCACCCCATATCTGTGCAAAATAATTAAAGATGTTAGGTTTAGCCGATGAGTAGTTCTTTATCTTCTTGAGAGAATCTTTGCTTGAAAAATTGGGTACACATCATGGATACACGTCAGTTGAGTTGTATTGTATATCGTTGAATAAGCGTAGTATGCATGTGGTTTCGGAGCTACCCAAAAGCCCGTTGTTATGTATAAGCTAAGGTGCTTTAAGATTTCGGATTGAGATCGGGCCTTGGATCCTAGATTCCAACCCTAGCAGTTGGCGGTAGGTCTTGGACTGAAACCGTGAAGGTTCGGAGTTGAGAAGTTACTAAGGCAAGAAAAAGAAAGAAAAAGAAATGAAAAAAAAAGTATCAAGAAAAAAAAAAGAAAAAGAAAAGAAAGAATAAGGATGTATGTTGAAGATTTATGGATCATGAGTTCTAGTGTTAAGACTAAAGTTGGTCGCGCGTGAGGTGCATGTTACGATCCTAGATCGGACGCATGAGGTGCACGTGAAATGTACTCGCCAACTTATGTCTATTTTTGATGTATTCCAAAGTCTTTGTATGTATCCAATATCCTTGATGTGGACCACATTTCTCTTGCAAACCTTCTTAAGAGAAGATCGATAACTACTTAGCGTTTGAATTTGGTATCTTTATCGGACTAAAAACTATGAAACGAGATGCTTATGAAGAAATTCATTTCTCTCACAAAAATAAAGTAATGAGATACAAAAATAGGAAAATGGGAGCAAGCGGTACACGAGTAACTTCCATGAGTAGCGTTGGCATCTAACTTGTAATTAAACAATGATCCGTTTTTACGCTTAGTTTGGGGACTTGTGAAAAATCAGGGACGACGAATTTTATCCAATCGGTCACTTTTCTATGAATCGTGTTCTTACTCTATGACCCTTAATCGTTATTGAAAGATAATGAAAGTCAAGCACACCGTCATAAGCTAAAGTAGTGTAATATAAGAAGTACATGGAATAAAGTGGAAAACCGGGGCGTTTTAGGGAATAAATGATTTTGTATCTCCTTTGAACGTTTTGCTACTTTTCAAAGTTAGTAAAGAGAGGTGTGAAATTATTTATCTCTAAAGCGTGATGTGACTACATTGCGTGAGGACACGCAATACCTTAGTCTTGGGGATTTTGGTATGTGCTATTTTACACATACTTTTGACCTTAGTTTAAGTATAGAAAAGACCAAAAACTAACGTGAAACGCCAAAGATATCTTGTTTTTGTGTTTGTGATCGTGCAGGGACGGATATTGCATAAATAGCACGAAAGTCAACCAAAAAGCCTAAAACGAGCACGAGATGTGGAAAAGTGTCAAAAAGCAGAGTCAACGATGAAATTTACTCAAGGAAAGCCCGTGATGATGAATTTATTTCTTAAAGGCTCGAGAATACGAAAGAGATGCTTAATCAAAGTTCAAAGCTATTATTACGATAAGCTTCATGAATTCGAGCAAGATATCACTTTTACATCTTTGAAGACTTTTAGAATACACGTCAACACAAGCCTCGAAGTTACAAGAGTTTACATTTAATGTTTAAGACGTTTAGTAGACTTGTAAAGTAGTTTATATGTTATTTTCATGACTTGTAAAAGTCTAGGGGGCAAAGCGTACACGTGAGCAAATTTGCAAACCCCCTAGCTTGATAAATATCTTGGATGGCTTCATTTGTAAGCATTAGATTAGTTTTAGGATTAGGAGTAGGGGTAAGGTAGAGTAGTTTAGCTTATTTTATGTATTAGTGTAGATTTATTTTGAATGCAAGCTTATTTTGATGTCTTATTTTTAGCTTATTTTCGTGTCTTAAATCTTTCCTTTAATCTTTACAAGCTTTTCTTTTAATCTTTTCTACAAGCTTTTATTATTTTCTTTGTCAACTTTGCATGTTTTTTGTTTCAAGTGAAAAGATATACAAATAAGCTAGGCTTCCAAAAGAAGCCGTGGCTTGTTTGCTTATTTTTGAGCTTATTTTAGTGTCTTTACGTTTTATTTATCAAGTTTTTATAAGTCTTATTTATTTTTTTTATGAAATTTGTGTCACGTTTAAAGTTTTTAAAGTCCAGTATTTTTAATTTTAGGGTTTAGTAGCGAGTTTGTTTTTTTTATATATATAGCGAGTATGTTTTATAAGGCCTAGCGAGTAAGGGACATAAGCCCTAGCGAGTTTGGTATTTTTAGAAAGCTAGCGAGTAAGGGACATAAGCCCTAGCGAGTTTGGTATTTTTAGAAAGTTAGCGAGTATGGATGAGAGACTCTAGCGAGTATGGGGAATTCCAAATCTTAGCGAGTTTGACTCACTTTATGCTTAGCGAGTATGGATTTTATTGGTAGCGAGTATGACTTTTTGGTTCATGTTCTTTTCTTATTTCATTTTCTTTTCCAAGCCGAGCTAGGCTTTTATTTCACCTCATCGTTCTTCGAGTGAGGTTTTCTTTTTCTTAAATCTAAACGTTATGCTGTCGAAATTTTCTAAAATCTTTTAGTTACGTTTTCTTATTTAAGTCTCGTGTCTTTAGTTTTTAGTTTTAAACTTTTATTAACGTTTAATGTTTTACAAGTCTTTTCATTTGTTTATCGCTTTACGTTTTTAATATGAGTCGTGAGTAGTTTTAAAACGTGTTTGCTTAGCAA
This sequence comes from Artemisia annua, assembly GCA_014162995.1. NCBI lineage: Eukaryota > Viridiplantae > Streptophyta > Magnoliopsida > Asterales > Asteraceae > Artemisia > Artemisia annua. The sequence continues at coordinate 144,953 of LBNU01008881.1, forward strand.
TTCGAGTTTGTGAGTTTAGTGAGAGTGTTAAACGTTTGTGATAAGTAATTGAAAGACTACTTAGACGTGTGAGTTAATTATTCGAAGACGAAACCTTTGAACGATTATTTCACTCGTCTTGAGTTAATATCTCTTCAAAAGATTAATTAACAACTAATCTCGAGAAAGGAAAATAACCCGTCACAAACTTTTACCTCAAGCTTAATGAACTTATTCGCGTTACTTTGCAAACACATTGTCTTTTAAATTCATTTACCGCTTTCATTTCTTATCGCTTTCATTTACCGCTTTCTTTAGTCATTTTATTCATGCAACTTTACTTGTTTTCTTATTTCATGTCGTTTTATCGCTTTCCTTTACTTTAATTTGTCATTGTAGTATAGACAAAACAAAACTTTCTTTATAACCAATTCATCACACATAGCTCACGGTCTTGAGTGACGAGATCCATATTCAACCCTCGTTGGGACAACGATACCCGTGGTTCTTGCTTTCACTAGCTAGAATTTAAAACATCAACATATAACTTGTAAGTATAATGATCGATGGTTTATGTAAAGTTATTATCAAGGTTTTGTAAATGATAAGTCGTGTTTGTAACTTATAAAAGAAAATGAAATAAACGTATCGTTAAAAGAAATAAATAATATTTCGTTATATCGTTAAATTTAATTATAGTGACGAATTATATAACGTATTTATATAAGTTAAATTTATATATTAAATATGTGTTTATATATATATCAAACATTAATATTATTTTTATAAAAGAATATTTACAGAAAATCCTTTAAGTTTCACCAAATTATACTTTTAACCCTAACGATATAGATTTTACACCGTTAGTCCAAAATTTAACTATTGTTTCATTTTAGGTCCAAATGTATCAATATTAACAATATTTACCCACAAGTTTCAATAATTACTGTTTTTAACTCAGAAATTCAGTTTTTTTGACAGTTTTCACCCTAAGTTTCCCATTTTGGCAGTTTTGGTCCCTAGGTTGTAAAGTTTTGCAAATTTAGTCCAAAAATTACCAAATTAAAAACTTAACATTTTTATTTTCTAAATAAGCTCAGGGCATCATAATTAGTTTATAAAAACTGCTTATTAGCTTAAAAACAACTTATTTCATTAAATGGGCCTTAACGATTTAAAACTAAGGCCCATTAAGAGTTTGAGGTCCATTGGGCTTACGAGACCTTTGGGCCTGGACTTGGGCTTAATTTTAGAGTACAAAAATGCTACAAACAAGCTCGTGTGACCAGCTTATCGAATAAGCTAAAAATAAGCTTAACGGGCTAACAAGCCCATGAGTTATCTTATTAGTTTTATAGAAAATAGATTTGGTAGGTTCAAAATGAGTCGAGTACACTGCTTATATAAGCTCATAGGTTCGAATAAAAAGTGTTTCTCAATTGTCCACCAAGGTGACAATGAGGTCGAGCAATAAAACATATATCACATGTCGAATTTATAATTGGTGAGGCCAAAGTGTTTGACCGAAATCGTTATCAAAACAGTTTTCAACACTTAGAATATTTCTAACTGTTTTTGTTAAATTCGAATGGGTCAAGGTGACTACAAAACGTGTTGAAATAAATAGTTAAACGTTATTACTATGATCGAATCTTTGTTATTCTTTTTAGTTAACGTGTTAGACTATATATATGTCGATTAAAATGAGTATGTTACGTTATTACATAACGAAATAAATAAGCAAAGTAAATGTGTCAAGAACTAAGTAATGAAATCATAAGTGGTAATAGGTTCTCGTATGTGCTCACCTCACCTCAAAAGGGTGGAGTAAACTTCACGTAGGGTTCGGAGTGGTACAAAGGATCAACGTAGGATGGTTCACAGCCTAGGAAAGGTACGAGACGAGCAAGGTTCGCTTCTTAGGATCACTTGTATGGTTCGTACTCCTCGCCAACTTCTTGTCCCAACTTGACTTGTAATCTTTACGTAAAATGCCTTTTGGTACGTTTTGTGGGTGTGAGATTAACTGAGGGTGCATGGGAGTTATAAGGAGCTTGTGAGGGTTCAAGACAAGGGAAAGATGCCAATGAGGTTGTGTGTTGGCTTGTTTTCAAGAGGTGGCACCAAAACCTTGCCCAATCATGAACTAGCAACAAAGGGAATGTGTAAAAAAGTCCTCTATTCATTCCTGACATGTATAGTGTTCGTTTAGTGGCTATAGGTGAGCTTGGGAGGTGTGTAGAAGTAGTTTGACACGTTTTTGGATTTGTTGTACAATGGGTTTTGGTGGTTCACTTTAGGCAGTTTAGAGTAGTAAACGAGCAGCATGTTAAACGAAATTTATCATTCTTGATTGTTAGCTAGGTGGTCAATCGAGTGGTAAAATAAAATGGCTATGTCGTGTGTCGAAATCAAAAGAATAGGGTGCGTTTTGGAGGCGTCGTGGCTGGAAACAAAAGAAAGAAAAAAAATAATAAGGGTGGCGTTTGGGCTTGTAAAGCCTAGTGGGCTTGTGTTTGTGTCTGGCCCAGCAACAAGAAAGAAAAGAACAAACAAAAGGGTCCGTTTGGTTTAATAGTTGGGTTATAGGCCCAACGGGTCACGGGGGCCCATGTAGTAAATTTCAAGGGTCGGGTTATGGTCCAATAATATTAGTGGGTAGTCTCGAGAATTTTCGTAGGCTCCGGGAATATATAAATATTGTACGGTGTTTAAACGAAATGTATATTTATAAAAATATTAACGTTTAAATATATTCGCGATAATTAGACTATCTAGATTTGTGTGTAAGCATCGTTCCTAGGCAAATGATAAATCACAATTTACCGTTGTGATTTATATAACAAGTTATATATATATAAAAAAAATTTGTCACTCGTAAAAGTGGGTATTTAAATAACGTAATAACTTATATGTATTTACTAACCGTTTGGGAAAATTACGAGAGGCTACAAATGTGTACCTTTTATATCCAGTATTTTGTAATTTTTCTTTTCAAGTTTTAATGGAAAATGTTTAATTTTAATTCCCGTACTTTGTCATTGCTCAATTTTCTCATTAATTGTTACAATATTTTGATTGTTGTGTTTATTAAAAAGAACTTGGGATATATTTTGTATTATGTTAATCAAAAGTTTCTGCTACTAAGAAAATGTTACTGCAGGTAGGTTTGTACTGCTAGATATGATAGTGCAGGGGTGGATTGGTAACATTTACACTCAACTGTTTAAATCCCCAATTAATTCAATAATTCAGTTTCACGCACACATAATTTCTCTCTAATCACTTTTTTCAATCATTTTCAAAATCCCCAAATCACAAAACCCTAATTCACGATGGTGATGGCAATTGAATCAAAACGTACATTTGTTAACAGACACAACATTGTCGCTTTTTTAAAGAAACCTAATGGTTCTGAAGGATTCACACAGATAATCGATTTCTTGAATGCTACCCCTATTAAGTATGCATTAACTGTAAGTCCTCCTATATGCATTTCTTTTATTAAGCAGTTTTGGGCTACTGCTAAAGCCATAACTGTTAATAAAGAAAATCAGATTAAGGCTAAGGTAGATGGCCAAAATATACTCATAACTGAGTCGTCTATTAGGGAATCTCTTAACCTACCAGATAATGAAGAGATTGAGTATCTTGATACTGCTGCCATTTTCAAAGGTTTGACAAAAATGGGGTATGAGAAGAAGAATGATAAATTAAAATTTTACAAAGGTCTCTTCTCATCTCAGTGGAAATTCTTGATTCATACTCTCTTACATTGTTTCAGTCCTAAAACTAAAGGTTGGAATGAGTTTGGTACCACCATGGCATCAGCAGTGATATGCCTTGCTAAAGGAAAACCTTTCAATTTTTCAAAAATGATTTTGGAGGGTATGATTAAGACCTTGGCTGATGATGGTACTTCTTTATTATATCCAAGGTTTTTGCAACTTATTATTCAAAAACAGTTGACTGCCATTAAAAAACATAAAGGAACTTGTGCTGCCCCCTTACTACAAAAGAAAGTATTTTCAAATCTGAAAAATAATGGCAAGGATTTTTCAGGAAATGTTACACCACTTTTTCCATATATGGTGAACCTTCCACAAAAACAGGGTGAGGATGTCATGGGTGTGGAGCACGACATGTTGGAAGGGGCTTCAACTTCTGCTGCTAGCTTAGAAGCAGACCAGGCCAGTAGTAGCACATCCAGAAGTTATGAGGGTAGTTCTGAAACACATGAATTAATGGATACTGGCGAGGATAGAATGAAACTTATACAGGATTTGAAGGCCTATTGTGCCATGTTAGAAGAGGATGTTCTTGGTCTCCAAAAGTGCACAACAAAACATGGTGCAAAGATCAAAAGGTTGAACCTGAGAGTTCAATATTTGGAAGGTCAAAAGAAGTCAAGAAAAGCTCAGTTCAGAAGGTTGAAGAAGGTGGGCACAGCACACAGGGTGAGTTCTTATAAGGCTACTAGTTTGGAGGATGCTCCCAAACAGGGGAGGAATGAAAGCAGAGTCTCAGGGGAGGAAACAACAAATGCTGAAGGTGCTTGTGCTGATATGCATGTGGATATGGATATTGGGATTGATAATGATGATAATGTGGATGATGAGTATTTAGTTGCTGACAGGGTGGGTAGTGAGGCGGTTTTGGAAGATGTAAATAAAGAGCAGGTAGTGGAAACTAATACTAGTTTAGGAGAAACTGCTACTACTAGTAATGTTGAAGAAATGGCTAAGGTGGTACAACAAGATGTTTCTGTTGCTACAACAAATCAAGTTTCTACTGCTGAAGAGGTTGCAAATACAGTTGATGAAGCTGAAATAGCTAACTTTATGGATAAGAATTGGAGATCTAAAGTGGAAACAGATGAGCAAGTAGCATTCAGTCTTCAAGAAAAGGAGAAAAAAATAGCTCATGGAGAGTTAATGCAAGCTATTATTGATGCTGATGATGTTCTACAGGCTAGAGTTGCAAAACTTTACAAAGATAAGACTTTAACTAATGATGACAGAGTACAAAGACTTGCTGATTTGATAAATGCAAGAAGTGAAGAAGTAGAACTTGCTGATTTGATAAATGCAAGAAGTGAAGAAGTAGCTTTGAATGAGCTAATTCAGCCAACAAAGAAATCCCACAAAGGCTCAGCGCATGAGAGAAATGAAGGTATACTTAATGCATCAAGGTGGTTATAAATATGCTCGAATCAGGGGAATGACATATGAAGAAATTGAACGTCTATACTACCGCATCAAGAGATATGTTGATAAGTTTATTGATATGTGCTGAATTACACATATCTTTGACCTTAGTTTAAGTGTAGAATAGACCAAAAACTAACGTTAAACACCAAAGATATAGTGTTTTTGTGTTTATGATTGTGCAGGTATGGATATTGCTGAAACATCATGAAAAGCAACCTAAAAGCCCAAAAAGT